>JAKCPI010001482.1:0-159086 GCA_023213315.1 Euborellia annulipes
AAATAGGCTCCTGAAAAAAAAAAATAAATTAATTTAATATGATTCAATCGGAAATATAAATATTTTCATAGTAAACATTAAATACCAATCATCAAGAATGATCAAGATAGAATCAAAACGGAAATAACAATATCGTCTTATCAAATATTTGCATTTTAGAATCCTAAATTTATGAGAGAGATGCATTTTTGTTGACAAGTTCAAATCATTTTATAATTGTGACAGTTTTTGTTTTATAAAGAAAAAGACGGAAAAAGCGATCATAATTTTTAAACTAAAATGCCTTTTTCAATGAAGAATGGAAAATGGCTGTGATGATAATTGAGTAAAGTGACAGCTATGAGTTGGGCAGTCAGCTTGAAATAAAAAACATTTATATTATTTCGTCGACGTTTCGAAAGAGCAACGCTCCCAACTCAGGGACCTAAAGACATCGATAATTTATTAATTTAATAAATATATAGTTACAATTATATTATATAACAATGCAGTTAAAAAATGCTTGTTGGAACAAAGGTTGGTTAATTTAGAATATATTATACACACAACAAATACTACCAATATGTATATTGTGCATAATACTTTAACAAATTTAACAGTTGCGTATGTATGAATATATATGACAACCTTTAGCTATATATTCCCATACAAAAACTGTTAAATTTGTTAAAGTATTATGCACAATATATACATATTGGTAGTATTTGTTGTGTGTACATTATAAAATTAACCAACCCTTTGTTCAAGCAATTATTTCGTAAGCATTTTTAACTGCATTGTTATATAATATAATTGTAACTATATATGTACTAAATTAATAAATTATCGATGACCGTAGGTCCTGAAGTCGGGAGCAACGCGCTTTCGAAACGTCGACGAAATAATATAAATGTTTTTTTTATTTCTGCTGGCTGCCTTGCTCATAGCTGTCCCTATTCAAACGCCTTTTTTTAGTATTTATTTATAGTCGCGGTAGACATTTTGATTTTTGTTTGATAAAATGTCAAAAACATTATTTAGGTCATCTTTTGTTTTATTAGTAATTAATGAATTATCGGGAGGTCAAGATCATTAAAGCATTTAATGAAATGTTTAAACAATCTTGAAAAGTCAATTTTGTCGACATAGTGCAATAACAAAACACTTAAACACGATTAAATCAGAAAAAAAAGCTTTAGCTAACAGCGATTAATAAAAAAAAAGAAAAAAACTTCATTTTGAGAGGAAAATTGAGAAGAGGAGAGATGAAGGAAATTAAACAACCCCGTCGTTCGTCAGTGAGGGAGAGGAGAAGAGAAATAAGTCTGGAATAAAGGGAATGAAAATGCCTTAGCTCGGTAAACTCGTGGTCGCCATTCACATAAGTTAAATATCACCAGTTGAAATTAAATCAGAATATTCTATCTAAATCAATAAATAATTAAATCATAGATTGGTAAAGACTTTGATTTTAATATATCTTGATTATTGATGTGTTGTCTCTAATGACCTAACGATCGAATCAAACATGAAGCCCCAGAAGGCATTGAACTCATGTGCGAGATTTATGAAGATCTGCGAATGGACGTGTGCATCAACCAAGATCTTTGCGACTTAAATTGGCTTTCAGTCGCTAATCATCGAAAATATTTTTCAAAGATCTTCTCTATAAAGCAGAAAAAAACTGGAGAAATGATAGCCAGTCGCTTTCCATTTATTAGCAAATATTTCAGTATGCCTAACGCAAACCATCGTCAGTGCATCAAATTATACGATTGTGGAACGTTTTAAATCATAAAAGACATGAGAACCTATTCTATACAGTATATGGAAGGGATAGCATATGATGAGCAAGTCATTGAGGGAAAAATAATATCTATATATATATAGAATTCAAAAAATTTTTTAATTTTTTTTTGAACGCACACCCCTTAAGCCTAGCCGTCCACTGGAGCCGTTTTCGACCGAACGTTCGTTTAAGGGCTACATAGCCTATGCCGTAAACCAGCCCTGATAAAACAAAATCAAAAAAATTAAAAGTATAGTTATTTTTCTTAACTAATTAATTATTTTATAATATATAAGTTCAATTATTATATATATATATATAAGTGGGGTATCCCCTAATCGTATTGAAAGTTTCATGTGAAAATCTGTTTAGGACCATTTCCTTTAGTAAAGGAAAAGTCAACGTTATTCCCTACCTCTTAATAGAAATCCGAAAAAAAACATTACATAAAAGTAAACAGGATTTTATTAAAAGGAAATGGTTTATTTTCACGTTGTAAATCAATCAGAGTGAAGTTCATTCGCGCTAGGAAAAATAAATAAACAAGATCTTTAGAAAAAAAAGGACACCTGTTAAGGACGAAGAGTTTTCGCCTGGAAGAGAGATTTAATAAAAAAAAAATACAGTGACACTTAATAAAATGGTAAATCACCAATACAATAGAATAAAGAGAGGTATTGAAAATTTACTCGATTAGTCACAAGTGATTTTATATTTTATAGCGAAAAGGACATGAATATAGAAAAAACAAGCGAGATGATATCAATCAATAATTTTTTTTATTTATATTTGATTGGATCCTTTTTTTCCATTAATATTTAAAGAAATACATCAAGAAGCAAATCAATCTTTCAAGTCAGCATGATTTATGTTGGAAATTAAAGATTTGAAGTAGGCCTACGTGAAGGGCATATTAAGATATAGGGTTGTAGAAAGAATAAGAGTGATAGGGAAGAAGTGAGGTCACCAGCAATATAGTCCCTGGGAGTGACACACAGATGGCGCCAAAAATACCATCGCTCTTGTTTTTCGGTAGTTCCAACATTCAAAGAAACGTGTTCAAATTACATGACATTCGGTTCAGTCGTTGTAGATATGTTTCCGACAAGGAAATGCATCGATCAACGATTCGAATTACTTCCACACCCCCATATTCACCAGATCTGGCCGTATCTGTCTTTTTTCTGTTCGCAGATCTCAAAAAGATGCTCCAGGAAAAGAGATTTCGCTCCGATTCTGAAGTTATAGCCTATTTTGAGGCCAAAGAAAAATCGTTCTATAAAGGCATCGAAAGTTTAGAAAAACGTTGGAAGGATGATTAAAGCCCAATTTTGCAAAAAAAAAAAATGTGTTTTTACTTAACTTGATGATGAACTTGAATCTAAAATTTCTGAGTAGTTTCTTTGAGGTAAATATGCTGATGTAAGGTGGAATCTTTAGGAATTGTTGGAAGAATAAATCAAACCATCAATTCTTAGCAGAGACAATTTATTGGTTGACGAGGATGCATCCTGTCGTTTCGGCCAAAAGTAGGCCTTCATCAGAACCATATCAGTCTGAAATTCAAGACAATTTATCAACATTTACAAATTTCTATTAAGGTATTTATATTATATATATTTCTATTGATGTATTAATGTATATAAATGTTGGTAAATTGCCTTGAATTTCAGACTGATACGATTTTGATACAGACCTACTTTTGGTCGAAACGACAAGAAGCATCCTCGTCAACCTATGCTAAGAATTGGTGGTTTGATATATTCTTCCGACAATTCCTAAAGATTCCGACGTACACCAGCACATATACCACAGAGAAACTACACAGATATTTTGTTTTAGATTCATATTATAAACAGGCGTTACATCGTTTCTAAGATTATAAATCCTATTATTGTTATAAATATTAATACAAAGAGTGCTTTAAAGGTAATTTATTGTTTTGAGATAATTAAAAAATTAAAGAGTTCAATTTTTCCATACATAGTCCTATTAATAATAATAATGGAGGAAAGTAAAATATGATAAATCTTCAATCTTTAATTTTTATAAAAAAATCAGATTAATCAATTATAAAAAACTATAAATTTTGTTCAAATATGTCAACAAAATTTTCGAGGACCCGAGAAGGAAATAATGTAATTTCATACGTCAGATTCCTTTTATAAATTCAGACCCGAGAATTAGAACCCCGTCTATTTCCCCCACTAAGCGCATTACATGTAATAATAATTGCCTCATTTGAGAAGAGCTATAAATTTTGGAGTCCCGGATTCGAAGAAATTTTGAAGAGATGTCCACCCAACCATAAACGTGATGATAAATGAGTAGCTATTTGAAATGGCAACTTAATTTTAACTTTTAAATTATTTAGTGATTTTGTAGATAAGTCAAATGGTAGATTGAGATTAAATGAGAAAAAAAGAAATTCCATCCAAGTTTAAAAATTGAAACGCATGCTTCTACATGAGCAATTAAAATGAATAGTAGGTCTATATTAAAATTTTATTTAAATTTTAAAATAATAATAGTGAGGCGAAAGCTGTATAATTGACGTACTTGAGAAGGATGACAGTCAGGAATGAAATCAGACAAAAATTGAATCAATCTTTATCCGGTTTTTTTAATACAATTGCCGACGTTTTAGACGCAACTGACTACCAATTATCCTGAGAAAGGACGCGACTTGCGTCCGAAACGTCGGCAATTGTAATAAAAAAAAAAAAATTGGATAGAGATTGAATACATTTTTGTCTGATTTAATTCCTGGCTGCCATCGCTCATATTTATTACTTTCTTTTATCTATATGTAAATGGTAATATACATATATATATATAAGAGAAAGTATTGGATTCATGTCAAAAATTCGATGTCGAGATTTTGATGGATGATCCCCTGAATCCAAAAAAGTGGTTTTCGCAACATGGTCTGTTTGTCTGTGTGTGTGTGTGTGTGTCTTTAAACAAAATATCTCAAGAACGAAAAGAGCTAGGAGGTTGAAATTTTATTTTTAAGTTAGATAACGCACCTGGAACGTGACACGAAGCTTTTGAACAAGATCGACCCAAAAGTACTAGTACTTTACTGATGTACTTTTTCAGTTTTTTTTTTTTTCTCAAAATTCATTCGCTCTAACGATTTTGATTAAAATTCAAAAATCAATTATTTTTTAGATGTTCTTTAAAAAGTTATATTCTCATATTGTCCTCGAAATTGTTTGAAGCACACTTTACTCTTGTACTTCATAGGAAAGAAAGGTGAAATGGTTGCCATGGAAACAAAATATAAATATTTTCCCATGTTTATAAATTTTATATCGTGTATTTCAATATATCGGCGGAAACTAAATATATGTCGACACAAAGATCTGATGTAATAAGCATAACAAAACTTTCTCTAGAAGAAAGAGAAAGTCGAGTGCTGTGCGACCAGTCACACTGGGTTTTTTTAAATATTAGCTGAGATTTAGTAGCTCAAGTGTGTTTGGGGGTTTTTAAGCACACAAAAACAGTTTTAAAAAAGAAAAAGTAAAAAAAAATTCCATTAAAAGAGAAGATTCTGATAGAAACTTTGAAAAAAAAGTGAATTTTTTTTTTTTTTAGACAAGTAATTTAATTTCTCTTTTTTATATCTAAAAAGAAATTAAATATTTTTTTATTTGAACCATCATATACACCTGTTTCTAGATTACTTATCTTTTGTCGTTTTCAGCCAAAAGGAAGGCGGAGGTAAACAAATTTTTTTCAAGTAAAAATAAATATTTTTTTATGATTGTTTTATATTTTACTAGTCGCAAAGCCCGCCTTCTGCTTAGCCAGCGGGTTGCGCCCCCTGGACCTCCTTGCTCGCCCCTGGCGGGCAAGTTTATTGCCAATTTGGGATATTTCTTGTTGCAATGCAAGGGCTAAGATGTTAAGGAAGGACCTTGAATTCAAGCGAGGTTACCTAAAGGGTCTATTTATTACTGTTTAAAGGGTCAGTCATATGCGTGCTCTCTTCTTTTTCAACTGCTGCGCAACCCCTCCTCCTGCTCCATGTCATATACTTGGAAAGCTGACTCACAGAGCAACTGCCTGTCTCTCTAATTTCCGAGCCAACTTGTTGATTTTGTGTTCCCATATTGAAGAAATTTGATTATAATTAATTTTCCAAAATATTTAAAGGATTCAAATTATTACTACGTTACTCTCTGATCCATGTACTATATGTGTACTTAATTTCAAATAAATTGATTGAAAATTGTGAATTTCTATAGAACATATACATACATACGCTTTTGCCATTTTATTTTTATATATATACCATAGATAAGAAGTCACATACCTCTCGTAAAATAAAATTATAAAAATAAATTACAATTTGAATTTTTAAATAGTAGTAATATTAAATCTATTTTAAGAGGAAGTTTACTCGCAGTCCTTGTGATGGGTAAGGAAAGATTTAATTAAAACAAAATGTTTGAATGTTATTTGTTTTAATTAAATCTTACCTTACCCATCATAAGGTACTGTGAGTAAACTTCTTCTTAAAATAGTTTCTTATAAAAAAAATTCGTACAATCCAGTTATTTTCAATTAATATTACATTTTTATTCCCTCCACTAATTCTCATCTAAAATAATCTAATAATAAAAATCTTAAATAATAACGTGTTCAAAATTACACCATATTTATTTATACATGATAATGTATAAAACATCCATTACAATAATTTCTCCATTTCCTTTTTTAGTCATAATTTTCGAAAATAATCTTATAATTATATCTTAAAGACAATATTCTACTCATTTGAACGTAATATAATTTGAAAAGATTAAATTTCAAATTAATATAAGAGATTAGCTTTTCTCTTTGCAGTTATTACATAAAATAAAATTAAAAAAAGAAGAAAAAAAATTCTATATATTAAAGCATAATTGAAGTTATAAAACAAAGAAGAAAGAGAAATTTTGGTTTCCCTTTTTCCAGATTAAATTAAATTTTTATTATAAAAACATCTCGATAATATATATAATTTTTATTAAAATAATTATAAAGATAATGAGAATGGTATTTCGCGAGAGAGAAAATAAAATTTAAGGAATTATTAAAATAGAATAATAAACGATGAACAATATGCAATTAAATTTCAAAGAGGAGGAATTTCAACAAGAGAGAGTTTATTTGAATCGAGATAAAACAACGGATGGCGAGCTTTGTGGTCACATATTGAGTTTCAAGCAAACTAGGAAAGTTTTTTTTTTTTTTTACCTTAACATTAATGGGTTTGTTTTAAGCTCTTAAAAGTGAACAAACTAAATCGACATTTTTTAACTTGCGATTTTTTTAAAGCATAACATTGCAAGGCTATATAATGAGATATCAGATATCAGATGTTCACTAAATTTGTTTTTACTTTTTACCCCAAAGAAATTGACAGATTAAAGGAAAAACTCACTTTAGGATGTTTTTTGTTTTTGAAAAATGATGATTTTTATTTTATAGATTTCCCAGTTGAGTCTCTTCGCTACATTTTTATTTATTTTTTCCCATGTTCGCATGTGACAAGAGTAAAAAATAAAAAAAATAAATAAATATGATAAATTTTCATAATATTACCAACAAGAGAATAGATTAAAATTAAATATACAAATTAAACACTAGTTTATTTGTTTCAAAGGTTTTAATAATTAAAAATTAACACTTGATCAGGTCTATTCTCTAAAAACAGGCGTTAAAATTTAAAATAAACAAATGGGTGTTAGAAAGTAATGTAAAAACAATCAGCGTTAAAAAAATGCTATTCAAAATCACTCGCTTGCCTCAAATAGCTATTCTGTAAACAAAAATTTCAAGTCAAAGCGTTAACATTTAGTAAATAGTGTTAAAATTAATGCCATATCTAGGGGGTGCTTTTAATATTTTAACGTCGTGTTTAAAATAAACATGGCGCCTTTAACCTAAAAAGTAAGGTTATGATTTTGATAGCTTTGAAATAAAAGCAACATGTTAACGTCGCTGTTAAAACGTTGTTTAGAGAATAGCATTTTTTAACGCTGATTGTTTTTACATTACTTTTTAACACCCATTTGTTTATTTTAAATTTTAACGCCTGTTTTTAGAGAATAGACCTGGATAAGTACTTATTTCGACAATTACATGTCATTATCAGAAGTGATTAGAATGCAATCAAGTAATTGTCGAAATACCTATCAAGTGTTAATGTGTTTTTAATCAATAAAACCTTTGAAACAAATAACCTAGTGTTTATTAAAGCTTTTGTGGTTTGTATTATTATTATTATTATTATGGGAATTTTTAATTATAGACCACATTTTTGTATTAATTATTTATGAAAAATATAAATACTGTACAACGTTTCGACTGCAGTCGTTATCAAGTACTGTGCACTTGCTCCGACTCGAGTGAAGTAACCGCCACGACGGTATGTATATGTAACGGTCGTGACGGTTAGTTCACTTGAGTCGTAGCAAGTGCACAATACTTGAAAACGACTGCAGAATAAGCAGTCGAAACGTTGTACAGTATTTATATTTTAAAAAAATAGTAACAAAATGTGGTCTATAATTAAAAATTTCTCTAATAAAAATAACCTAGTGTTTAATTTGTATATTTAATTTTAATTTACAAAATGTTTTAACGAGAACCAACGGTCGAGTTTAAATCTTACTAGAATAGGTATTTGGAGATTGATTTGTGGAACGGTTTGTCTGTCGCTACGTGAAATTATATTCCTCTGCCCCCTATGATTAAATCGATAATAAATTTTATTTAGTCCTAAGCTGCTATTTGAAATTTTTATTTAGTTCTTGAGCGCAGAGATTAGCTGAGGCAGTGGTTTCCATACTTATTATTTACAAGTGGAAAAGCCCTGGACCCGTTTGCTTAATTCTTCTTGGTGTGTAAACATTAATTTTAGTTTTATTAATGGACATACATTTCTATTTTATTTATTTTTATTTTTCTTAAGTTTCCCCTATAAAATTGTTTTGTGATGTTTTGGACCAAACCGCAGAGGCATGGAACCTCTAAGCGCGTCTTTAATAAATTTGTAAAAGAAAAACGCTAAAATTTCAGAAATTATTTTATTAATTAACAATATAATATAGGTCTCTGAAATTTTTAGAAATTTTACCTTGTTAATTAATAAAAAATCGGCAAAAAAATCAGCGTTTTTCTTTTACAAATAAATCAACTTCAGCTTTATCACTTAGGAGTCTAATAAATATATTTATTATGAATTTTTCTGTATTAATAATAACTCAGAAGACACGGTCGTACATTGTGACCTTACTACTCATAAACCTCTTAAAGTAGTATATGGATGTGGTCATTTATATAATCCAAGATAATTGCTTGATTATATATCTGAAATTATTTGATAATTTCCATGATCGTTAGTAAGGTTATTGAAACGTCGACCGAAAATAATAATATTAAATCAAGATTTGTTAAAAAAATTTTTTTACTTTGAGGTAATTTTTAGCTAATTTTTTTTTTTTTTAATAATTGTTTTTAAACAAATTGTTATTTGAAATCCTCGGGGATACGTAAAGAATTATATTAATGATAGGTGTTTTCTTAACCTAATTAGGCGCTTTTATTTTACCAGCTAAGAGTTCCTTTAGGACCCCCTCTAAGAGATAAGCACAAGTCCCATTCCCAAAGGAACCTGAGGACGGATGTATTTCGAAGGGGTGATCTCAATTTGCTTCATAAGCAATAAAACAACTCGACAGACAGACTTGATAGAACAGGAACACTTTAACTTCTTTAATTTTCATTCAAACTCATCCATTAACTCTGTTATCAGATCGGATACTCTAAAGTTTCAACTTTCAATTTTAATTAAATAATACGGACAAATCGAGCAACTCAGAAATGAACCGCTATTTGCTCTTTTATTTTCAAACATTACTAATATAAATGCAAAACCAAAGTAGAAAAGGGGGAAGTGACAATGTTCTCTCTGACGGCTATTTTAAAATTAATTTCCTTTTACATTTTTTTCTGATTGTTTAGCAATTAATAAATTACAGTGTGAAATTGGCGAAAGAGAAATAAATATAAATAATCAAAAATATGGGGTGACTGGTCGAACAGCACACAACTTTCTCTTACCTTCGGTAATCGAAAGTTGTGTTCTGTGCTTGTCTCACCAGATTTTTTGTATCGAGATATATTTAGTTTCCGACAGAACGGTACAATTGCATTCAAGATGTAAAATTTATAAACATGGGAAAATATTTATATTTTGTTACCATGGCAACCATTTCTCCTATCTTTCCTATGAAGAACAAGAGTAAAGTTGTCTTCAGACGATTTCAATGGCAAAATGAGAATATATTCAATACATTTTAAAGAGCATCTAAAAAATAATTGATTTTTTATCAAATTCGTTGGAGCAAATTTTGAGAAAATCGAAAAAAAACTGAAAAAGTACATCAGTAAAGTACTAGTACTTTTTGACCGATTTTCACGCTTCCGTGAAAACCACTTTTTTGGATTCAGGGGACCTCAAAACGTGTATATCCATCAAAATCTCGACATCGAATTTTTGACATGAATCCAATACTTTCTCTCTCTATATATATTAATATATATATAGAGGTAAGAGAAAGTAAAAAAAATAAAATTTTTAACTTGATATACATAAAATTATTATTATATGAATACAATGGTTTGCTTGTAATTTATTCTAAAATAGATTATTTATCAACAAAATAACAAACATAATGGTTACACAGGACTAGAACCATTGAAACCTTATATGAATAATTTATCCTTAGATCAGTGGTGTGGTGTAGATATCGGCAGGAGCCAAATTTGCGTCTACTGCCCCACCCCTCTTAACCTCTAAATAAAGATAAAATTTTCTAGACCGATTTAATATTTAGGATCTCTAAAAAAAATTTCGATGATAAAAGAGGTTGAAAAAACGCTGATAAAAGTACTAAAGTACTAAAGGAGGTAGAGGTAACTGAAGGTAAATGAAGGGGATTGCATGGCCTATTAATACAAACTCAACTATTGATATCTAAAATAGAATGCCTAACAATTTTATATATGAACATCTAAAGACAATTTTAGATGCCCGAATTTAGAGACGAAGAGAGAAGAAAATTTCTATAACATTTGAATACAATTTAATAATAAATATAAAAATTCAACATTCTAGCTCTATTTATTATTTATTACATCATTTATTACACCAGCCTCACGAGAGAGTAGCACACAAAACCCTCTTATTATTTGTGAAAATTTTCAAACGACAGACCCGAGGGCCAAATTTCATTAAATATTATGACATTCATGAGAAAAATTAAAGTAGATAATTCAATAAGTCGAAATTTTAATCAGAAATTGTATTTGAGGTTCAAATTTCAAAAAACTTTAAAAAATGTCTTGATTTAATTTTTAATTTCAAAAAATCAATTAAGAAAAAAAAAAAATCAAAAATTGAACTTCCCTACCTCTCCCCCGTGCATGTGCGTGTGTGTGTGTGTGTGTGTGTATGTGTGTGTGATGATTTTTATTTGATTTATGTCATTGCCTAGCTATAAGGTATTTTAAATTCCATTAAGATCGGTTAAAAAACAAAGGAATTATATATAGCATATGTTCTATTACACACAAGTTGTTTGCCTTTATAGTAATACGAGTGAATATACAGATGAACAGGTATGAACCTGTTACTGTGCCTAAGGCTATATAGGATTCAGAATAATCCATTTCAGAATATTCCATTAAAGAATCCATAAGAAAAGAATAGAAAAATCACTTAACAAATAACAAGAATAAACTTTAAATAAAAAAAAAAAAATTTTTATATTCTTTGACTTCGTGGAAATAATTGCGAGAGGGATATAATTGAAGTCAATGTGATCAACAACATAAAATATTAATTCAGAGCAGAGGTACTGTGCATATTAACATTTTAATGTAATAGAATACGACAGAAGATGTAAAGAGTAAAATAAAATTTGCAGAATACTAGATAAGTCGTAGAGAAAAGATTAAACGAAGCATGCAATCAACACTTATTTTATGAAATTCTTCAAATTTAATATTAATAATAAATATGTAGACATTAAAGAGTAAAATGAATGAAGAATTATTAATTTTGAATTGAAATACCTAAGTGAAAACGATGAGAAATGAGGAGAGAGAGGACCTGGTGGCCGGCGTCCACGATGGCTGCCAAGCAAATGAGAACGCTTCGGTTTTCTTACGGAGAGCATCGTGGATTAACACTAGACAAGGCCTACCCCACTACTGACCTCTCCGGGTCCCTAGTCTTCTCTATTAAGCAGCCAAATCCTGGCGCCAAGACATCTGATTGGCTAATTAGTCCCCACTACCACTCATTCCCCCTCTATGCACTCTTTCCCACTTGGGACAAAGAGTGCAGAGAGGGGGAATGAGTGGGAGGAGGGAGGAGGGGGCGGGGAGAATGAGAAGAGATTGATATTAATAAAATTTAATAACATCTGGTGTGACTTAACGCACAGCACACAATTTTCTCTTACGTTCGGTATCGCACCAGATTTTTGTGTGTTGCGTTTCATAAATAATAATAAGTAAAAAGTGAATTTTTTCCATTGGCTTTGTATAAATGTTGACTCCTTGAAATAAACTCTGGTTATTTTTCAAAATTTTAATCTCATATTTGGATATTTTATACACAATAGAGAATCCAAATAAATAAAAAATTTTATTAGGAATGGAAAAATTTTTTTTAAACATGTAAAAATTCCAAAGGGGGACAAGGGGGTCCCCTTTTGAATCCGAATTGCTCTATGGAAGGAAAAGCCGGAAAATGATTTTGAATAAAGGGTCGGACTAAGCAGAGCGCACAACTTTGCCCACCCACTATTCAAAGAAATAACATAACGCGTTTATTTGTTTTGATTCTGCTCTGTTGCTATGCTAAATTTTCAAATTTAAATTTTTTTTTTTTTTTTTTTTTTTGGAATGGGTGCATAAGGTCCGAAGACCTATAATGACCAATAGTCACATGCAGCCAGGAAGAAAATAAAAACAAAAGGAGAAGCATAAAGGGGAAACTCAACTGCGGGAACTGAGAAGATGCCTGTTGAGGTTAGACTGAAAGTCTGAAGATTGTAGGTTTTGGGGAAGATAGACGCAGGGAGCTTGTTCCAATCACGGGAGGTCATGGGGACAAAGGACAAATGGTTTTTTTAACAAATTTATGACAAATTAGGACACAAATATTATATATCATTTTACTCGTGAGAAAGTCTAGTTTTACCAAAAGCTTTTCAGTTCTTGGCCTTTCTTCTTCTTCTTCTTCTTCTTTCTTTGTCGTTATTATTCCCCCGTTGCGGGGTCAGCGGTAAAGGGGTCGGCGGAATGGGTTTTTTTGCGACCGGAAGAAATAGAACAGGCCGGCCCGTCGCATGTTCTAACGCCTGTATAAAATACTGACATAAAAGAATAGGACTGCCAGTCCCAGCTAGGGTAGCTCGTGGTCGCCATCCACGTACCCACAAGATGTGGGTCCCTGAGCAAAGTTCTTGGCCTTATTAGTTTATGTGTACAAAATTTCAAAACAATTAAGTGAATAGTTTTTGAGTTTTCGTTGACGAAAAAAATTACCACAGACATACACACACACACAGACACACAAAACTATAAAATATATAAATATTATTATTATTATATGGGTTAAAACTTTATATTTTTATGAATTTCAACTATGTGCACATTTTTAATGGGGAACCATCTTGAATGAGAGAGGAATTTAAAAACAGAATATTCAAAAAGAAGTATAATTGACTCCTGAAACCTTCGCTTGGTTAGGATTTATTAAGTCAAACGCCGGAATTTTGTTTTTAAGCCAAAGGGGTATGTAAGCAAAAAGTTAGGGCTAAGAGATTGAGGGATCCATGAATACACAATTTAATCCCTTTTCTTCTCCTTAGGGATCTCGTTCTACAATCCCTTGGTAATGAGTCAGTCAGCCAGAATAAAATTAACTAATGCTTTAAAACCTCTCCCTTATTAATAATTATAATTAATAACATTATTAAACTTTCTATTCTTAATTATTTAATAAGGGTCTATCAAGGGACTATTATTATGATAAATACGAAATAGACCATTACTTGATATTATTAAATAGGTATAAAATGAATTTTAGGCTTCTATGAATATAATGGTTGTTGAAACCGACTCTAAGCAAACACATACACCAATTAATGGACTGAGGATGGTTCATAATAAATGGACCGAATATATATCGAATTAAATTTTACTAAAAATAGAAATAATTTTATGATAATAAATTTTTAAATAAAAAATCTGGTGTGACTGGCGCACAGCACAGAACTTTCTCTTACCCTTCGGTAAGAGAAAGTTGTGCACCCTGCTGGTCACACCAGATTTTTTGTGTCGAGATATATTTAGTTGCTCTTAGCACTTTAGTTCCAAACTTGACCACGCGATGATTCATAGATGGCGCTGAGCTACGAATGCTTCTACATCAGTAAAGTGTACTTCAAACGATTTCCACGAAAAATTTCACTGATATACTTTTTAAAGATCATCTAAAAAATAGTTAATTTATGAATTTTAAACAAAATCGTTTCGGCGAATTTTGAAAAAATCGCAAAAAACTGAAAAAGTACATCAGTAAAGTGTACTTCAAACGATTTCCACGAAAAATTTCACTGATATACTTTTTAAAGAGCATCTAAAAAATAGTTGATTTTTGAATTAAAAAAAAAATCCTTGGAGCGAATTTTGAAAAAATCGAAAAAAAAAAAACTGAAAAAGTACATCAGTAAAGTACTAGTATTTTTTGGCCGATTTTGTTTAAAAGCTTATTTACACGAGTTCGGAAGGTGCCTTACTTAAATATAAAATTTCAACCCCTAGCTCATTTCCTTCATGGTCAAAAATGTCCACCCCAAACGGACACACACAGACCAATTTGCGGGATCCACTTTTTTGACTCAGGGGACCTCAAAACATGTATATCCATCAAAATCTCGACATCGAATTTTTGACATGATGCAATACTTTCTCTATCTATATATTAACATCATATATAGAGGTAAGAGAAAGTAAAAAATGGGTAATTCAAATTTTATATTCAGTTTGTTAAAATATTAGTAGTTCGTTGTGGTATTTGCTATTCCCAAATGTTTTTGTAATTATTTTATTATAACAACATTGATTTTGACCAAAATTATATTTACATAAAAATTAAATTATAACCAATTAATATATATATATATATATATATATATATATATATATATATATATTAATCCCTGATTTTGTAAACACATTGATTTAATTTAATCCAAAAGAATTAGGATATATATTTGTTTTAATTAATTTTAATGAGTTAAAAAAATATATATTAATGTTTATTTATCATCACTATTGTTTATTCTGTTTTAATTATTCTTACGCCATCTATAAATATCTCTTTTATTTATTTATTTCTCATTTTAAATTTACAATTTTATGGAATCGTTCCTATAGATATTTGAACTTTTTAATCTATTAGGAAATATATCCATAAAGTCTGTTTCAAATCCTAAGGAGAATAAAAAAATTATCATCAAGGAATGAAAAAATGTAAGTATTATTTCCACCTCTTAAAAGAAATTTGATTTTGATTGAGTGCTTGAGCTCACCTTTCAGATATTCAAATATTTATTCATTCACTTAGATTAATATTGAATCCAGAAAATGGAATCTTTTAATGTTTTCTTTTCAAAAGAAAAAAAATCAACTAATGTCAGTCGATATATTTTCATTCAGAATCAAAATTTCAGAAGAAAATATTAATACCGATATATTTATTACCCTTTTAACTAAGGTTTAATATAAAATTTCAAATAATTCTTTATTTTAAATGAACAAAAGTGAAAGAAAAGACGATTTAATGGATATCGGACCTTCCGTGGGTAGGAGAGGGAAGAAAACAATGAATATATAGCATAAAGAAAAGGAAGGATAGGATAACAAATTTCAAAGCGGAAGCGCATCATCCCGGAACTTAAAAAAAGGGGGAGGGGGGGGCTAAACGGAACGATTCGACCGAGAAAGTTGGTAAAATCTTATACGGATTTTCACAAAACTTTTATATTTATTACTATCTATCACCTATAGAAGTAATATATAGAAAAGAAGTATTGTGATCATGTCAAAAATTTTGATAGATATACAGGTTTTGAGGTGGCGTGAGTTCAAAAAAGTGGGTCCCACAAATCGGTATGTCTGTCTGTCTATGTGGACATTTTTAAGCATGAAGAAAAAGAGCTAGGAGGTTGAAATTTTATATTTGAGTTAGCCTCCCCCCCCCCCCACCCTCCAACCAAGGAGTGAAAATAAGCTTTTGAACAAAATCGGCCAAAAAGTACTAGTACTTTACTGATGTACTTTTTCAGTTTTTTCGATTTTCGCGAAATTCGCTCCAACATTTTGATTAAAATTGAAAATTTTACATGCTCCTTAAAAAGGATATCAGTAAAAATTTTCGTGAAAATTGAAGTACACTTATGCACATTTTCAGTTGTTTTTTTTTTTGATTTTGTCAAAATTCGCTCTAACGATTTTTGTTAAAATTGCAAAATTCAATTATTTTTTAGATCCTCTTTAAAATGTATATTCTGAACAATGTACAAAGCACACTACTGATGTAGTAATTCAGATCTTTCAAATTCATTTTCAGGCTCTTCCTTCCCTAGAGGCAATGTTGAATCCCTATGGGTATTTGCATGTAAATTTCGATTCAAAAGGGGCCCCTTTGGAACTTTTTACACATTTAAAATTTTTTTTTCAAATTCTTATGAAATTTTGTATTTATTTAGGATTCTCTATTGTGTATAAAATATCCAAATAAGAAATCAAAATTGTGAAAAATAACCTGAGTTTATTTCAAGCAGTTCGCAAGTTTAAGACTAAGGTGCTATGAAAAACCAAATATATCTCGACATAAAAAAATCTGGTGTGCTCTGCGACGAGTCACGCCAGCTTTTTTTTATTTAATATTTTTAAAAGTTTCTCTGATCAAAATGTAACTTATTAGATGTTTTTACTTCTAAAAACCACCACTCTCTCTTCAAATGAAAAAAAAAAAAAAAAATGTTCGATTTGGCAACCTTCCTTCAATAAATAAAAAAACGTCAAGTAGATGACTTTTTAGTTCCAAGTTATTTTTTTCCATATATTTTAAATATCTTTCAAGATTTCTTTCGAAATGAGTGTGAATTCAAATTCTAAATCGGTACCAGACTTAATATATAAAATCCTAGCTAATAATACAAGATCACGCTAGAGCTTAGAGGTCTTAACGTACAATCACAAACGTATTTTTGAATTTATATTTCATGCTTAGAAGTGGGATAATTTTATTATATTTCAATTTAAAGGGATATTTTATATAAGCGTCAAGTGGGATTTTCAATTTTTTGCCCTTTCTCGATTTAGTTTTTAAAAAAAGACACAAACTCTTATATAAAAGAATGTCGTGAGTTACAAAAGGGACAAATTCAAATTACCTAAATTTTTTTATAATATGATTCGAAGAATTCACAGCTGGCTCTAGTTGAAACATTCTTAAATTTAATTAAATTATCATCTAATTTTAGATAAATAAATAACACAAGGTTAAATTTCAAAAGGATTTTATTTAAGCTTATGAGCATTTCGATGTTAATACGTCATCTTCAGAGCTATGACACAAACTGACATTTATTAACAATCTTATTTATATTATATGAATATTGATTTAATTTATAATATTATTAGATATTAAAATATTGTATAATATTATAAATTAAATTAATATCCATATATTTAAGCATATATAACGAGTAGAGGAACAGTGCTGCCTTCTTTAGTAAAATAAGATACGGTGCTGCCATCTACGATGAATATAAATATGATTGTTAATAAATGTAATAGCCAGTCAGGTCTATTCTCTAAAAACAGGCGTTAAAATTTAAAATATTCAAATGGGTGTTAAAAAGTAATATATTACAATAGAAACAATCAGCGTTAAAAAAATGCTATTCTCTAAGCAAAGTTTTAACAGCGAGAATTTAAAAAGGAAGATTTTTTTATATTAAAGGTGCCCCCTAGATATGACATTAATTTTAAACACTATTTAAATGTTAACGCTTTGACTTTAAAGTTTTTGTTTACAGAATAGCTATTTGAGGCAAGGAAGTGATTTTGGATAGCATTTTTTAACGCTGATTGTTTTTACATTACTTTTTAACACCCATTTGTTTATTTTAAATTTTAACGCCTGTTTTTATAGAATAGACCTGAGTATGTGTCAGGTCTGAAGATTAAAATCGAAATGCGCATAAGCTAAAATAAAATCCTTTTGAAACTTAACCTTGTGTTATTTATTTATCTATAATTAGATGATAATTTAATTAAAATTAAATTTTATATTTTTAGATATTAAAATATTTGGAATTCAATGTGGTATACGCTACTCCAGCATTCAGAATTGTTTTTATATTATTAATTTCAACAATTTAACGAGTATTAATTCAGTTTCTTGGTACAGTGGGTGCTACAAGTGCCTGATATGCTCGAAAGTGGAGCTTGGAGCATAGGCAACCAAAATACGGAAGTGTTTAATAGTTGCTTTTCCCCTTCAGATGATTTATTTATTTAAGAAATATTGGTTTGGTTGACTAAGCTCTCGTACATATCAGGCAGGCACTTGTGGCGCCTACTGTGCCATGTGACAACGGTTGACCCAGATTAGACAGATAACCTGGATAACCCAGATAAGCCGACGCTAGAGATTGTTCAATACACGGCTTTAATTAATTGGATTTCAGTTTGTAGGATTTTACTTCTTGCGTACTCAGCTCTATACGTTAATCTCTCGTTTATAGACTATTAATCAAAATGCAAACAGCCACTTATATTAACATTATTCTCTTTTTTATTCTCCGTTCATTTTAATAATACTTGTTTATTGTCACCGGTCATAAATGGGGTACTTTAAAAGTATAATGATAATTTACACTTAAAACATTATGTATTGCCAATTTAAAAGTAATAAATTTTTTTTATTTACATATTTGAAATAAGCCAATCAATTGGGAAAAATCTGGTGTGGCTGGTCGCACAGTACACAACTTTCTCTTACCCTTTAGCAAGAGAAAGTTGTATACTGTGCTTGTCACACCAGATTTTTTGTGTCGAGATATATTAGGTTGCTCTTAGCACTTTAGTTCCAAACTTGACCACGCGATGATTCATAGATGGCGCAGAGCTACGAATCCTTCCTTCCACATTAGTAAAGTGTACTTCAAACAATTTCCACGAAAAATTTCACTGATATACTTTTTAAAGAGCATCTAAAAAATAGCTCATTTATGAATTTTAAACAAAATCGTTGCAGGCGAATTTTGAGAAAATCACAAAAAAAAAACGAAAAAGTAAATCAGTAAAGTACTAGTACTTTTTGGCCGATTCTGTTCAAAAGTTTATTATCACCCCTTGGGGGGGGGGTGCCTAACTTAAATATAAAATTTCAACCTCGTAGCTCATTTAGTTCCTGAGATATTTTGTTAACAGAAGCATCACATCGAATTTTTGACATGAATTCATTACTTTCTATCTATATATTTCATATATAGGGTAAGAGAAAGTAAAAATTACTAGAATGAATGAAATTTAAATTATATTTATGTTTTTAACACAATTTCTTAAGTACTTTTGGATTAGATTTGATAGTAGTTAGAATGATTGAAAATAAACAGAAATATGAGAAATTTTAATAGCTAGAAATTTTGTATCTAGAAGATTTCAGATTCACAAGTCAAGATGAAATTAATTCTTGATTTATGATTTAGCTTATTTAACTCATCTCTAGTATTTTTGAAATCCTAAATCAATTCTAGCTAATAAAATAATAGTAAATCAATAAATAAATACATTTAAATTGCTCTCCAGTGTAGAAGGCTTTGATTTATTTAATATTTAAAAAAAAATGTTAGATGACCTATCTATATTTATAATACCAGAATTCAATCTCAAAATGCGAAGTGATTCTATAATTTATCATGAAATGTCTCTTGGCAAGATATTCGGTTGGTCAACCACTCAGGTATTTGGAAATTGATTTGCGACGATTTCTCTGGGGAATCTAAGTCCGAGATATTACAGCCGGTCAATAGAAAAAGGGACAACTCAAATCTTTTCAAATTAATTATCAAGTTTTGAATGTTTGCTTTGCTAATTGGCTCTATACTAGTCATGTCGAAATAAAAAAAAAATCTAGTGAGATGGTAGCACGCACACAAATTCTCTTAAATTCGATAATTGAAAGTTGTCTTTTGTACTAATCACAGTGTCGACATATATATGTCGTAGACAGATCGTGAAATTAGACAGTTCATGAACTGTCTAGACATTTCATGAACTGCAGCCAGATCGTGTAATGGTCAAACAGTTACATGATCTGGCTAAAAATTTTAGACAGTTCATTAAATGCAATTGGGCCTTTGACAGATCGTGTAATGCTCGAGAATTACATGAAGTGTCTAAATTTTTTAGGCAGTTCATGAACTGCCTAACAGCAGTTTTGCCGATCGTGTACTGTTTGTAAAGCAAATAAAGATCTTGAAAAAAGTCAATTTTTTTCAATATTATTATTATTATCGATTACTAAATTTTCCAAATCTTCCTCACTTTGTAAATCTTGAGTTAAGGTGCGCGTCTCGGGGTTCTAATTTTGGGAGATTCCAGCGGCCACAAATTTGAAGCTATCTACCTCAATTTTTTTAAAAATTAAAGCTATTTAAAATGTCTACAACTTATAGAAGCCCTTTTTTGATTTTCGAAAAATAAATTTTTTTTTTAGATTTATTGCATTAAATTACAAACAGTACACGATCGGCAAAACTGCTGTTAGGCAGTTCATGAACTGCCTAAAAAATTTAGACATTTCATGTAATTCTCGAGCATTACACGATCTGTCTAAGGCCCAATTGCATTTCATGAACTGTCTAAAATTTTTAGCCAGATCATGTAACTGTTTGACCATTACACGATCTGGCTGCAGTTCATGAAATGTCTAGACAGTTCATGAACTGTCTAATTTCACGATCTGTCTACGACATATATAGTAGAACCTCGCTTAACGAGCGCCTCTCATAACGAGTAATTCGCAAAACGAGCAAAACAAATTGTAAAAAAATGACTAAAATCTATCAAATTTTCCACTATTAATAATTAAATACATATTAGGAACATGAATAAAAAAATTAATTTAATTAATAATAATTATAGGATGATAATCTGGAAATAGATTTGTAATTTTTTGTGTAAACCCTTGCAAAAATGTCCCCGAAGAAAAAGCCTCAAAAAACAGCCAGAAGAGAGTATTTATTCGACATGGAACGCATTAGCGTAAAATAAATAAACCTCTAGGTTTCAACCAGAGGACATATTTTCTTCATGATCCCAAGGATATAAACGAGACCAGTGGCGGATTCAGATAAGTTTCTCGCCCCCCACCCCCCGAGAAACTCCTCTGGATCCGGGGGGGGGGTAATCTGCTAGTCGCACAGCACACAATTTTTTCTTATTATCGGTAATTTAAAAGTGCATTCTGTAGTTGTTTACCAGAATATATATACAAATCAAATTTTTAAGTATTAGTTTTTAAAATTTTATATTAAAAATACAATTTTTTTCCAAAAAAAAAAAATATTTTTCAAATCTTGGGGGGGGGGGGGGTAATTACCCTCCTTTACCCCCCCCCTGTATCCGCTCTTGAACGAGACAGAAGGTTTAGGACTTGGTTATATCTAAAAGACAAAGATCTTGAATTTGCTATAATTCTTTTAAACATTTAAATGAACAAAAATTAGAAAGAAGGCACAAACAATAAGAAAAAAATAGGTAAGAGAAAGTAAAATAGTGGGCAAGAAAATTCAAGAATTAAACTCTTCTTCTTCTTTCTTCGCCTTAATCCCGCGGTGTGGGGTCGGCGAATCAAGGGTTATTGCGACCGAGAAGGAAATAACAGGCCGGCCAGTAGCACGGTCTGACGCCTGTTGAAAATATAGAAGGAAAGAGACTGACTGCACAGAACAGAAGTACTACCAGTCCCAGCTAGGGCAGCTCGTGGTCGCCATCCACGTACCCACAAGATGAGGGCCCCTGAGCAAAAATCCAAAAATTAAACTATTTTATTAAAATCATGGGAACGGCTGGGAGTTTGGCAACCAGAAGCGTAAACGAATGTAAGCATAAAGGAGAAAAAGAAGTGATTACTTAGCCCCTCCTCCTCTCGCTCCCACTTGTGCCCACGCTGTGACTGTTTATATTTTTCTATTAGTAGGCGGGGCTTTACGCCCTGCTCCCTACATATTGCTTGCCATATTCCTCATTCTAAAGTTTTCAAAGGAGGAGCTAAGCCTCTCCGTTCTTCTTTTCGTTTCTCTACTTAGTTAATATTTGTTAAATCGCCTTTTACCTCTCTTGTGAGGTTGCAGCCCTACCAGGCGTCTAGAATTGTGACGCAGTTCCAATCTTGTTTGGTAGATGGCGTCCAGTTTTAAAGATCTTTCTCTAGGCAATGAAATTTTATAAAATCTTCAAATTGTTGAGATTACTTGTCTGTATTTTTAAAGCAGATGAAGGGCTGGTTTTAGTAAGAAAAAGCTTGATAATTTTTTTTCTTTTTTAATGGTAAACTTAAATTTGGCCGACCAATAGCGCATGTATTTGGTTTCGGTTTATTGAAGACGGTTTTTTATAAACTGAAACCAAATACATGCGCTATTGGTCGGCCAAATTTAAGTTTTCCAATAAAAAAGAAAATAATTTATCAAGCTTTTTCTTACTAAAACCAGCCCTTCATCTGTTTTAAAAATACAGACAAGTAATCTCAACTATTTGAAGATTTTATATAATTTTCTTGTCTAGTTTCGTAACAACAAATGAAATTTTAATTTCATTAGTATAATAGGCGGATGCGACATGTTGAGGGGTACTTTTCTAGTTTTCTATTTGCTCAAAAAATTGTTATCATACTACATAGTATTTATATTACTTTGGAAGAAGACACACAGAGTGTCGAAATAAGTATCAAGTTTTTATACCAATAAAATTTCTATCAAAATCTCGACATAGAATTTTTGATAATACTTTCTTTCCATATATATATATTAACATAAATAAGAGAAAGTAAAATAGCCCTTATTTATTAATTTTAAAAAAATATTGCTAAAAACCTTTATTATAGGCCTACTGTATTTTGAATGAAATATTTTTATTTAAAATATGAAGTGTCAGAAAGAACTCAAGATCTTAGTCTAAACATCTAAATTTTAAAAAAGTTTTTCACATTAGACTTTTAGCTAGAATTTTATATAGAAGAAAGAAATAAAATATAAATAGAGTGTCTCCAAATATTTTCCTGTCTTATAATATATTTATATTTATTTCTTTCTTTACATTTTCCAGTACGTGCATATGAGAATAAATGAAAAAAAAAAAAAAAAAAATGAAAAGCCTCTCTCTCTCTCTCCGGATCAACATAAAATAAGATGGTGCAAGAAAATATATATATATTTTTTAATAAAAGCAAAATTAACAAATTTTAAAATAAAAATGAATAAAATTACTAGTACTAAATATGATTGTAAAACTATAAAAAAGATGAAGATTATTTTACTTAAAAATTCTTTCTTAATAAATAATATTTAATTTCAAATAGTGGATATTGCAGTGTATTAGAAACAAGGACGGATACAGGAGGGGGTAAAGGGGGTAATTACCCCTTCCCCCAGATTTGAAAAAAATATTTTTTTTTTCGAAAAAATTTACTTTGAATGTAAAATTTTAAAAATTAATACTTAAAAATTTGATTTGTATTTATATTCTGGCAAACAAGTACAAAATGCGCCTTTAAATTACTGAAATTAAGAAAAAATTGTGTGCTGTGCGACCAGTCATACCAGATCACCCCCCTCCCCCTCCCCGAGAAACACCTCTGGATCCGCCCTTGATTAGAAATATATACTGATCGCCCAAAAAATATCTAAAAGAAGTTAAGTGTGAAAAAAGCCTTGTAAAAATCAAATAATAAATATTTATTATTAAAGTAAATTTTTTCGAAAAAAATAAAAAAATATTTGTTTATCTAAAAACATGAAATTTCAATATTGTTTAGATTTACATGATTTTTTATATATTTATATATATATATATATATTTTTTTTTCTTGTTGACATTTTTTAAAATTGGTTCTTTTAATAAATAAAATTATTATTTCATGTATGATGTTCAATTGAACTAAGCGAAAAATGTTTGACAAATATACCGACAGAATCAGAAATTCAAATTTACTGGTGGATCTTTGAACTAAGTCAAATAAGCTAGATTTGTGAAAATAGTAGGCCTAAGCTAGGAAAAATATTTAATAGGCAATGAATACTACTAATCACTAAGCATCAAAAAACCGACAGGAATAAATAACAGAAACAAATGCAGCCAGGATTTTTCCTTTAAGAAGCGCTTCTCGGGGTGCTAATTTTGAGAGTTTCCAGCGGCCACAATTTTGAAGCTATTGACCTCAAATTTTTTTTAAATTAAAGCTATTTGAAATATCTACAACTTAGAGAAGCCCTTTTTTTTATTTTCGAAAAAATAAATTTTTTTTTTTAAATTAATCGCATTAAATAAAAGATATTTTTAAAAAATCCGCTCTATATCTCATAGATAATAAAATTAGTAATCATTGTGTTAAAAAATAATTAATTTTCTACCCTTAATTAATTAGCTGGAATCTTTCAAATGAAATGGAATAAATCCCTTGTATTCCTATGGGAAAAACTAACGCCATCTCTTGCCGCCTCGAGAAACTTGGTAGTCAATCGTGTTCTAACGACCTTCGCGCCCAAAGAATATAATTTCAACAGCTGACGTTTCGGCTTTGGTTAAAGCCATCTTCGGAGCTGTTAGTCGTCATTATATAGGCCTACATATATTGGGATTGTTCAGTATTGACTTTTAATATAACAATTAGGAAAAAAAATTTTATTTAAGAAAAAAATTTTCCTTCTAATATTTATTCTTTTAGATATAATTAATTATCAAATTTGAATATTTATAAGCTACAACAAGGTAAATATTTTGTGTGAAGCTTACTGTCCTATTTTGAAGCTTATATATAGATTCGGGATTAGTTTGATTAAATATTTGTTTAATCCTCATAGGAATTAAATTTTTTACCCTAGTAAGTAAATTATCTCGTCCTTTGTCAAACATCACAAACATAATCATTCAAAAACACACACAAACGAACGGTGACATCAGGAACATAAAGCGCTTAACAAACTTTTGAGACGGTACCTAGTGGTACAATGAGTTCGGATTCGACATTTAAATTTTACTAACTTTATAGAGACACTTTGGATCAATAATTTGTTTATTAATTGCAATTAATTTTCCCTTGAGAATTCTAATATAGAAAGAAGAAAGTTTGAGAAAATAATTGCCAAGCTTATTAATAAGGAGTGCCTTTATTAAATATACATTAAGCAAGAGCCTTTCAGAAAAAGAACCCCAACTCCGTTATCCAGATGTGCTCATCTTTCATTGATGGGCGTCCTTTGAAAAAAGTTAATTTTTAACCTTTAATATTGTCATTTCGAGAGAAGAATATTTAACTAGAAAAAATTCGAACATGAGCAAAATTAAATAAACTCTCGGAGATATCTTACACCTCCTAGGATCATACCATGAATATCATAAATGTATTTATAATAAAATTCAATTAGACTGTAATAACAAATAACGAGTATAAATTAAAAGAGCGATATGCCAGAAAAAATATCCAAGTCAAAGACAAACTTACTTTATTTTTTAATATTCTTAAAAAACTCAAAAAGCATAAACAATAATTATTGGGTATAATGAATAAGTATTTCGTTGCTGTAAATTTGCCTAACACAAATAGCCAAATCACTGTCAATCAATTCCTCCAGAGCTCTTCAAGATCAGAATCCCTTTTATGGCAAGTGTGGTGCATAACTTCCAGGCGCTCTTGAAGAGTAGCGCCTCTAGTGACAAATCGGGTCAACTAACTTGGCCTAACGTCCAGGCGTAATCATTTTTACTTTCTCTTAACCTATATATGAAATATATATAGAAAGAAAGTATTGCGATCATGTCAAAAATTCAATGTCGAGATTTTGATGGATATACATGTTTTGAGGTTTCCTGAGTTCAAAAAAGTGGGTCCAGCAAATTGGTCTGTCTGTGTGTGTGTAACGATTTTTAGCATAAGGGAATTGAGCTACTGGTTTGAAATTTTATATTTAAGTTAGGTACTCTCACGGAAACTCAAAATAAGCTTTTGAACAAAATCCGCCAAAAAGTCCTAGTACTTTACTGATGTACTTTTTCAATTTTTTCAATTTTCTCAAAATTCGCTCCAACGATTTTGTTTAAAATTCATAAATCAGT
Source organism: Euborellia annulipes (assembly GCA_023213315.1). NCBI lineage: Eukaryota > Metazoa > Arthropoda > Insecta > Dermaptera > Anisolabididae > Euborellia > Euborellia annulipes. Next base: position 26,261 of record JAKCPI010001482.1, read on the forward strand.
TATTTTTTACATGTTCTTAAAAATGAATATTCTCATTTTCCCTTGAAATCTTTTATTATTATTATTGTCATTATTAGATTATTAGATAGATAGATTTTCTTTTTAGATTAAAATTCATAAATCAACTCTTTTTATATGCCATTTAAAAAGTATATCAGTAAAAATTTTTCGTGAAAATTGTTTGAAGTGCATTTTATTGATGTATTTGAGATTTTTCAAATTCATTTTCTGACTCTTCCTTCTATAGAACCAATGTTAAATCGACACACAAAATCTGGTGTGACAAGCACGGTACACAACTTTCTCTTAGCGAAGGGTAAGAGAAAGTTGTGTGCTGTGCGCCAGTTCGATACCGAGAATAAAGTACTGATATGAGTAAAGTATCGATAATTTTTTCGTATCCGTAATAGATAGTCATTTAATTATAAAGTAGTTAATTATTCATTATTCAAACTTAAACTTAAAAAATAAAAAAAAATTAAGGATTTAAATAATTAAAAAGGAAATCCATTTAAGTAACTAAAAAAAAAAAAAAAATAGGTCAGATTCTTATATACTTTATTATTTCCGCTGTGAGTTTGTTGAAAGGGCTTTAATTCAACTCAAAGTTGAAACCAATTAAAACAACTAGGGAAACTAGTTGAGACATTTTGCAGACAAGCCGGTACCCAGTTGTAGGTTCCAACTATAAACCTGCAGGTCTCTAAGGCTCGACACATCAACACGACAACGGAGAGAGAGTTGGGGGTAATTTAATTAATCAAAAGGGAGGGTGACGTCCTTACTTGGAAATGTACACCGGAAAAATATTTTTCCCCAAGCTATAATAATAATAGGAACCATAAACTAAATGTTGAAACGAACTCAGCGATATTCTTATTCGATGTTAATTTATTGATCAAACTCTAACAGGATATATATTTTAATTTTTGCGTGACTTTTTCATACAATTACTTAAAATACATTTTTATTAATTTATTATTATTATTACCAAGACTATTATCACTTCCAAAAAGTTCTGGATTGTAATAATACAAGTAAAAAGAAAATATAAAAATTAAACGCAAGAATAAAAAAGTAAAAAAATGTCACGAGACTTTACTATAACTGATATCAAACTGACTGAAAATTCAAAAACCAAAATACAAAAAGCGTCAGAGACCCACTCTCACTATGTCCTCGCACCAGTGTTATGAAATGTTTTGTAAATGTACAAAAATATTTTAACAAAAATATATGTGGAAAGGTCAAAAATTTCATATGTATAAAGAAAAGAGAGAAAAAATTTTTAGGTTAGCAAAATCAAATAAATCAAATTAAAATATAAAAAAATATAATAAAAAAAAAACTTTAAATAAAAATGCTTTTATTTAAATTGAATTAAAAATAGAGAAATAGTTTAATTGTTCTTGTTAAAATTGTTGAATATTTATGACTTAAAATAAAAGCGTGGGGCGCACATTGCTAGCTTAAGGAATTGGATATATTGTACTCAGAGCCTCGGAATCACTTCGAAGCGCTCCACGCTTTTATTTCAAGTCATAAATATTCAACAATTTTAACAAGAACAATTAAATTATTTCTCTCTTTTTAGTTCAATTTAAATAAAAGCATTTTTTTTTTAAGTTTTTTTTATTATATTTTTATTTTAAACTTTTTAGTCTTTTTTGTTATAGATAAAATATAAAATAAAAAAGGAAGGCAGGAAGCGTGAGGCATCAAATAAAGTACCACATTAGTTTTGTCTATTTTGGTAAAAACCGACTGACAATTTGCGTCATCAAAAATGACCCTTAAATATCAAATTTCACACCTCTAGCTCATTGGGAAGTGACCAAAACAAAGACTCAAAGTTGGTGACCTTGAAAGAGGAAGTTAAATAAAAGCATTTAAAAAGTAAAAACAACAAAGTGTTTAAGAATCAGAAAGGAAAAATTTTTAAAAACCATATTGACAGTGACCATTCAACAAAGCTGTAAAGCGCATTAAATATAAACAAAGAATGGAAGAATAAAAACTAAAAATTCTTGTGAATAATAATAATAAAAAAACACATCTGTTTTAAAAAACGAATGTAGTACACATCGAGTGATGAAGATACAAGGGTTCTGAAGAAGGCCGAAACGATTAAGGATGAATCCTAGTTAGCCCAATAAAGTCTCTACAAATGAATTGAGAAATATTTCTTCAATTCCCTCTCCAGCACTCCATCCTGCTAGCTCATGAAAAGAACTACAAACAATTTGAAGTAATTATATTATATTAGAATTTAAAATTCCCAAATTGAAGCAAAACGATCCATAGTGAAATCCCACAAAAGGCCACAGTTTTCCCAACTTACAGTATATACTCAATTTGCCTATATATTAATATTAATACAAACAAACTTTTGGATGTTAGAAGAAAATAAAAGGGAATTATTCAATCAGTTATCTATTGTTTAATTCAATGCCCAAGTTTACCTATTCATATTTCTATAAGAAAATCTATACTGGTAAATATTCAAACTTTAAATAAAAGCATGTTAATTAAAAAGTTTTTTTTTTCAATGCGCCTTTCCTCCACCAATTTGGTTAGGAAACATAACTTTCAAAATGATGCAAAATTTTTTTTTTTAAACCTTTTTTTTTATTTTGACATACTCTGAAAAACATGGTTTCGATGTCTGTGTTTTCATTATAAACTGATTTTTTTTAGATAACATTACACATTTGAGAGCCGGTTATTTTTTGAGAGGTATTCCTCTTGCTAACATGGCAACAAGTATTGGTTATGCTTAAAATCCGAAAACACGAATAGTTGTAAAAAGAGCAGGATTTTTTTTTTTTTTTTTAATTTATTTAAGGTCTTTCGGTATCGGACCTAGAGATAATAAATAATTAGTAATTTAACTAAAATACTAAACGAAGATATGAAATTGTGATTTGCTTTAAGGTGTTGATAGCCTTCGTTATTTAAACAATCGTATGCTCGCCAAAAGTCGGAAACGATGGTTGTTCCAGGACCAGTGGCCGATTACAGGAGTTGATAATGAATCTCTTAATCAAAGAATTCAATATCGCTTGTTGAATCCGTAGTATCATCATCAATATTTTCACTTTCTTCCTCAACATCTATATTTTCCATTCTTAAAGGATTATATAATTTTCTGGCCAGTTTGAAAAAGGAATAGGACTTCCCGGCAAAAGGATGCCCAGTCAACTGATGTATGTTTCGATATTTCACTTTCTTCCTCTATGGTATTTAGAGAAACATTCGAAACCCATAATTTAATAAAACCAAGAATTTGAAAAAGAGAGAGTCTTGATTTGGCAAAAAAAAAGTGCCATGCCTTAACCCAATAGAGGTATTGCATGGTTTTGCCTTTTGTTTGCGGAAAGACACTTTCTTCCCGCAAAACCAGTTGAGGCCATCAGAACTAAAAAGCAATCAAAATTAATATTGTTTAACCATTTAAAATAATAAAACCAAAATACCTACTATTTTTTATTTTTAATTAATTTTAATGGGTTGCCACATTTAGGGCAGGGGTAATCTCCCTCTCGTGGAATTAATTCCCATTGTTGCAACGACGTTTTAAGTAGGTCAACGTCCTGGCATATTTTATGGAGGTTGATTAAATTTATAATGGGTTCCATTATCTACTTAAAAATAAATATAATTGTATTGGAATTAGAACTTACGTTCAAGTTTTGTTATTTTCAATTATTATAACATAAAATCTTACCTTAAAATATTCAAATTAAATTAAAATAAAGTGAAAAGGAAAAGTTTTCTTTTTTTCAGGGAGAAATAAGTGACATAAAATAAATGAATGACAGAGAAAATTATAAATAATTTGTTTTATTACTAATAAATAATTAACATTAAAATACAATAATCAGAGTCGATAAATTTGTTTGTATTGTTGCTTTAATTAAGTCTAAGTTCCTCACTTCAGACTTGTTCAAGGAAGAGGGATTAATTTCAGGGAAGGGCTGTCGGGTGAGGGGCTTGTTCAATAGTTGCTATCATCACAATAAATACAATAGATCAAAACACGAAAAAGTAAGTTAAAATACCCTTTTTATACTTTGAAGTCAACTTCGTATTTCTTCTATATTTTCTTTATTTTTAGAGATATTTGGTCCAAATTGGCTTTCCGCGCTCTTATTTAGGCTAATAAAGAGAATGGATAAAGAAAGAAACCTTAAAAAGTTTACTAACATAGTAAAAATTAATAGGCAGTAGTCTGCAATTTAGCCTAAATATTTTTCAAGGAATTAAATAAATTCTACCTTTAAAAGTTGAAGTGGCAGTCAGACAGGCCCAGGTCAAATGCAGGAAAATCACTTTGAATTCACAACACACACATAAAAATAAAACTATAACAAATTATTGAGCGGACACAGACCAATTTGCGGGACCCACTTTTTTGGACTCAAAACATGTATATCCATCAAAATCTTGACATTGTATTTTTGAAATAATCGCAATACTTTCTCTATATATATATTTCATATATAGGGAGGGTGGGGAGGAGGATAGGGTATGAGAAAATAATATATAAAAAAATATTTTAATCATATGATATTGGAACAAAGATATGTCATATGTTAATTAAAGGCTACTTTATTATAAAATAAAATAAAAATATATTTCTCCCAAATAATTATTAAGCTACTATCGTAAATTGTAATTTTAAATATTGTAATTATTTTGTTTGGCACAGCAATTAGTAATATCTTTATTAAAAGTCAGATAGTAATAAAAAATAAGTTTCTGACAATTTTTATTTCCTCTTTAATTATTCATAATGATATGTGCTCTTTTCTATATGAGAATACCTTATAATTATATATTTAGATTTTTTATTTCTATTTTAATAAGTCGTTCAATTTTTTTACGGTCTATTTCGTAGGTGGATTCAATGGCGGCTCAGAATAGAATATTGATTTGAACGCCTTAATAATTAATATTTATGAGTAACTAACCCTAATTTGGAGTTACCCAAAGAGGATCTCTCTAATAGAGAAGTTTTCCTATAAAATGGAAAAGGAGAAATTCAAATCGATTGTAAAATATCTTATTAAAAATTTGTATTTGATTAAAAAATTTGGCTTTTTTTGAGATGAAAATTGGTTAGGTTTCAAAGAGAGATTTATTTGCATTTAGAAAAACTGAATTCGTTGATAATCCAGGGTAATTAGACATGCCGAATCATATGAATTAGTCTTTTTTTTTTTTTGTTAAATGATTATAGATTTTATGGCAATAAATAATTAAATTAGTGCTTTAAAAACTAATTAAGAAAAATCGATGTTAACTTTTTATAACTAAAAGACGCTTTTAATGTCCTACTTAATTTTTACTTTCTCTTAACCTATATATATGAAATATATAGAGAGAGAAAGTATTGATCATGTGAAAAATTCGATGTCGAGATTTTGATGGATATACACGTTTTGAGGTCCCCTGAGTCCAAAACAGACGTTCCTGCAAATTAGTCTGTCTCTGTGTATGTAACGATTTTTAGCATGAAAGAATTGAGCTACCGGATTGAAATTTTATATTTAAGTTAGGTACCCTCCCGAAAAATCAAAATAAGGTTTTGAACAAAATCGGCCAAAAAGTACTAGCACTTTACTGATGTACTTTTTCAGTTGTTTTTTTTTTTCGATTTTCTTAAAATTCCTTTCAACGATTTTGATTAAAATTCAAAAATCAATTATTTTTTAGATGCTCTTTAAAATGTATATTTTCATTTTGTTGTTGATTTCTTTTGAAGCACACTTTACTCTTGTACTTCATAGGAAAAAGTTTTAAGATTTTTTAAGTTTTTGTTTGATTTTCTAAAAATTTGCTACAACGATTTTGATAAAAATTCAAAAATCAATTATTTTTTAGATGCTCTTTAAAATGTATATTCTCATTTTGGCGTTGATATCTTTTGAAGCACATTTTACTCTAGTACTAGGAAAGATTTCAGATTTTTCAAATAACTTTTCGGGTCCTCTTTCTATAGAGCCCATGTTAAATCAAATTCAACATGAGAGGTAATTTTGTAGAGAGAGAGAAAGAGAGAAATGAATTCTTAACTTGTTTTTGTTTTTAAACACTATGCTCAATGAAATGGAAAATTGCCAGATCAATAAATATTAAAAAATCCGATGTGGCAAGCACTCATTGATCCATTAACAAAATGAATCAATATAAATATAAATTTTAATAAAATATATTGGAACCATTACAAAAAGCTTTAGAGTTAGAAAATGAAATAACTGCCAATGAATTATTTGAGTGTTGTAATTAAAACTTTAACGATTATTAATTAACATACAAAATAAAATAGAAGTATTTGAACTTTTTATCTTGAATTTTTAATTAAAAATTAAATCAATTAGATAATCAACAGATATTATCAGATTCAGAAACATCCTAAATTTATGTCACGCTTCCTATACTATTACAAGTTGAAAATCATTAAAAATAGATTTAAAAATTTGCATTTGATTATTTTAATAATTAATTTCATCTCAACTGAGCAGTGTCGTCATTTGGCAGGGGGGACATTTGCCCCTCTCCAATGGCTCTGATTTTTATAAAATTTTATATTATTCTAAATAAAATATTTCAAAATATATCTAAGAGTATATAAACTGTACAAAATTGAACAATTAATTAAATTAAATAAAAAATTTGCTCCTCCCCACTCCCAAGAAAAAGTTGAAATGACGCCACTGCAACTCTTCTTCTTCTGTCCTCGCCCCGTTCCCGAGCTGCGGGGTCGGCGGATCTCAGTCTTTTCCCTACAACCCTATCACGCGTTTTTGAAACCGGAAGAAAAAGGACAGGCCCGTCGCACGGTCTGACGCCTGTTGAAAAGAGGAAGGAAGAGACAGACATACAAAGAATTGAAGGACTGCCTGTCCCAGCTCGGGCAGCTCGTGGTCGCCATCCACGTACCCACACGTGGGCCCCTGAGCGAAACTGAGTCTCTACCTCAAACTCAACCTCATTATATTTGAAATGAAAACTTCTCTTGTTTATTTTTTATTATTTATTTATTTTTTTATTTTTTTAATGATATCAATGATAATTATAAATAAATATATAACAAAATGCCAGTTTAATTTGTTTTTTAGATCATTAAATTAAATAAAAAAATAAAATATTCATTTATTTAATTATTAAAACATAATGATTTTCAATACATGCTAAAATATTTTATTAATAAATTAAATCATGTTAGTTCTGTTAAGTTCAGAGGTGCGATTTAAAATTGTTTTTATTTTATTTATTTATTTATTTTTTTTATTAATAATACGGTGTAAGAAAAAATATGAATTTTCAATCATTTTTCTGTCGTGCTTGAATTTTAATATACTCAGTTTGTGAAATCAAATTTATAAACTAGTTAAAATATATATATATATGAATCAAATTTAAGTAGATTACAAAAGTATGATATTCTTAACAAAGTAAGTCGAGATGGTAAAGGAGTCGTAGAAATTCATAGAAAGTTCATTTATTTTTTTTAGTAAATAAGCTTTTCACATTATATTAACATCTTTTTTACTGACACCTGTCTGATTTGGTTTTGATTTTTTTTTTCAAAATTAACGAAAAATGTCTTCGTTGAAAACTACCGGTATTCAGTTTTCGAAAAAATGTCAAAGAATAAAAACTTTTTTAAATAAAGGAATTTATCATAATATAACAAAAAAAAAAAAAAGAAAATTTCAAAATTTTAGAAAAAATCTTTTAGATAAATACTACTTCCAGGTGACGTATTTACTCCAAAAGTTGAAAAAAATCTACAATTTTAGGGTAAGTAGTATATCGATCTGACTGCTTTCGTTTTTAAACAATTCATACACACCCACACAGACGTAATTCCAAAAGAATATACGAGAAAGTTTTGGGGAAGTCATTCCCGATTTATTTTTTTTTTTGTAGTGCATAAACTATTCATATACCCGAATGTAAAATTTATAAACAGTTTGTTTAACAGACTTCATAAACTAGTTCATGAATATCCCTTGAAAATTTTCAACAGTCTACTTAAGGAGACAAAGCGGGGGCGGTTTCTTGATGATACGGTATAATGAACAGTAAAATCAATATCATTTGTCTTTATAATCTTTATCATTATAGTGGAATCTTATATTGACGGAGACCATTATTTATAAAATTAATTATAAGGACGAAAAGTCAGTTGTCCTTGGTTAGAAGACTTGATCCAAGAAGGGTCAAATGACCTGTTTGCTATCCCCAAAGGACTTTGCTGATCCTGTGGATAGTTGATGGTTCCCTAAAGTCCTCCGACTACGACCACCTCCTCGGACAACCCTGAACCTCCCGAACTCTGCCCTGCCCTGCCTAATGGCTGCCTTGCATGAACCGATCAAAGTAAACACTATTTGCATCTCAAGTGATTTATGTTTCTCTTGAGATATCTTTGAAATGATTAAATTATAAAAGATATAAAGTCTCTTCATATTTGAAATTAGATTATTCAAAATGGCGGTGGAACCTAATTGAAGCCTTGGGCAGTCGCTAAAATATTATTATGAGAGGTGAAAATTTAATTTATATGCAATATATTTAATTAAACTTTGTAAAAATATTTATTATCATTTAACTTTGAGTCAGAAAACTTTTGAAAGTTAATTGTTAGAAGTTTACAAAAGTGCAAAAATAACATCTTCTCATAAAGAGAGAAAATTTTGGATTTATAATAGAGAGATTATTTATTGTAAATAAACGGATATCTGATAGTAAATAAAAAATAACTACATTGAGTATTTTTTAAATTTGGCAAATTCCATATGTGACTAGGGATGTTAAATGATCGGGATATTTTTTAATATCTTATGGGATATCTGGATATTAACTGGCGACCGTAGGCACTAGTTGAAACATAGTAATATAGGGAATTTAAATTATACACTAGGTAATGGGTTTCAAATTGTTTTATTATTAGTATTTTGACATCTTCAGAATGACACACCTAATGTCGAAATACGTATAAAATTAATAAAACAATGTGAAACACATAACCTAGGGTATAATTTAAATTCCCAATATCTAGATATTTTATAATAGGGTACTTAATTTTTGATGCTGATCCATCATATATTAAAAAAAAATCTTTAAGGTGCGCGTCTTTCTATAAGTTGTAGATATTTTAAATAACTTAAATTTAAAAAAAATTTGAGGTCGATAGCTTCAAAATTGTGGCCGCTGGAATCTCCCAAAATTAGCACCATGAGACGCGCACCTTAAACATTTTTCTATATGCAATTCATGCAATTCTAAATAAATGGAAATTTTCGTCCATCGAGTAAAAGAGAAAATATGACTTGGTTGACATCTTGTTAAATCAAATCAGACAGACACAAATAGAGAGTGAGGTCAAGATTTCATATTTGTAAGATAGGAACTGTCAACTACGTGAATATCACCAACAGCTTTGAGATAGTAACTTGATATAGGCAAAGATTTTTAAAAAATACTATATTTACATATTAAATTCTCCTTTAAGTAGACACATAAGCGATATATGAGAAAAACATCGCCATACGCTTGTTTAGCTTAGGTAATTTCAATGAAGTATTCGGAATACTTGTACCTGAAAAAGAATAAATATCAGAATTAATTATAGTCTAAGTAAATTATTCTTATAAACAAAGAAATAAACATCAATTTCCTTTTTACTGAATTTTCACTAATAAACGTTAAAAAACGTCATTTCCTAAATATCTAATGTTTCAAAATCACATTAACTTTATATCTTTTGTATGTATATGAAATATATTATCCGGAAACTGGGACAAAGCAATCTTGTGATGATATCAAGGGTCATTAAATTTTTTTATTATTATTTAATAAAGATATGTAACCCAGAAAGAAAATATATTGATATTAATATATTAAAAAATAATGTTTTTTAAGAAAATTTTAAATTTAGAATTTCTGCTCTTTTTCCGAATAATTCCAACACTGCAGGTTAGAATGGAAGCTAAATTTTGTATCTTAACCTATTTTTACTTTCTCTTAGCTATATATTTAATATACAGTGAGAAAGTATCATTATTATTAGGGGAATTTTTAATTATAGACCACATTTTGTATTAATTGTTTATTAAAAATATATAAATACTGTACAACATTTCGACTGCTTATTCTGCAGTCGTTATCAAGTACTGTGTGCACTTGACCCGATTCAAGAGAAGTTTTTTTTTTTTTTTTATAAATAATTAATAGAATACAAAATGTGGTCTATAAAGTTCCCCTAATAATAATAATTTACACCACAAAAACTTTAATAAACAGAAAGAATCATGCCGAAAATTCGATGTCAAGATTTTGATGGAAATACGGAAATACAGATTTTGAGGTCCCAAAAAAAAAAGTCCAAAAAAGTGGGTCCCACAAAATGATCTGTTTCTGTGTGTGATGATTTAAGGCATGAAGGAAATGAAATTTTATATTTAAGTTAAGAACCCTTCCGGACAGTTAAAATAAGCTTTTGAACAAAATCAGCTAAAAAGTATTAGTACTTTACTGAAGTACTTTTCGAATTTTTCAAAATTTAATCTAACGATTTAGATTAAACAATTTTAAAAAAGTATATCAGTAAAATTTTTCGTGAAAATTGCATCTCTTATTAATAATAATCAAACATCTTTAGCTCCTATTTCTTAAGAGTTAGGCTGGTCCCATTTCGAATGAACTTCATTTATTAAATAAGTATAAGTCAAAAGACTAACTAATCTTTTTATTAATAACTATTGAATAGTTAAGTAATATATACAGCGTTTTATTCAATAAATTGCTTTTAACTTGAGAAAAATCCCAATTATGCAAGACTCCTTTGGCTCTGCACCGTCTTTCTAATGTTAAGCTCGCAATTAAGTTATACATAATTAGAAAATTAGATTAAATGCCTTCACTCATTCTATAAATTGTTCTCGTCTTTTTTTTCATCACTTTCTCAAACAAAGACAAACTTAATTCAAATAAATTTTAATAAATCAATATTCATACAAATGTAATGGAATAAAATGTGAATTTCATATTAGATATGAAATTAAAAGCATCAGAGAAGATGGCTTTAATATACATTATATTTCATCAACAAATTAAACATGAAAATGTTCGAGTTATACTAAAAAGCCAATTTTTTAATCTAAATAAAAAAAAAAAATTTGAAAGGTTTCATAACATGTAATCAATCAATTAATTTTTTTGTTGTATTTTATTTCAATTGTACTTTTAATTTACCTCAGTTGTGTGTGTATTTGTAAAGGTAAATTTAAATAATCGTTCTAAAAACTGGCTTGACATTGCAAGTGTAGTGATGATCTATTTTAGAAGTAATAAATAATTATTCGTCTGACCCTGTTTTCAATGCCACTCAGGATGATGGGGCGTTATCGGGCTTAAATAATTTCTTTCGACAATTCCTTCTAGAGATATCGTCATATAATCATTCTTGAATTGTATTGATATCGTAAGTCATTTCTTTAAATGGCATCTTAAAAAATAAACGAGATCGAATTTTAGAATTCCCGGCCAAGTTCTTCGCTTGACTGCATTCACGTACACACACACACAAACACTCTCTACTCCCTTTTTAATATTTGAAAATTTTAGAATAGTTTTATATTATTTTATAACAAATATTAATATTATAGACTAGTTCCTTTTTAAATGTTTTTCTCTCTTTCAAGGTCCCAACTTTGAGTCTTTGTTTAAGTCACTTCCGATGAGCTAGAGGGTGAAATTTGATATTTAAGGGTCATTTTGATGACGCAAATTGTGAGTAGAGTTTTACCAAAATTGACCAAACTAATGTGGTACTTTATTTGAAACCCTTCGCGAATTAATGTAATTTCAAACGACTTCCCGATGGGCTAGAGGTGTGAAATGTAATACTTAAGGTTCATTTTTGATGACGCCACATATGGTGGATTTGATCAAAATAGACCAAATTAATGTGGTACTTTATTTGAAACCCTTCGCGAATTAATGTAATTTCCAAAGACCCGATGGGCTAGAGGTGTGAAATGTAATACTTAAGGTTCATTTTTGATGACGCCACATATGGTGGTTTTGATCAAAATAGACCAAACTAATGTGGTACTTTATTTGAAACCCTTAGCGAATTAATGTAATTTCCAAAGACTTCCCGATGGGCAGAGGTGTGAAAGTAATACTTAAGGTTCATTTTTGATGACGCCACTATATGGGGTTTTGATCAAAAAGACCAAACAAGGGTACTTTATTTGAAACCCATCGCGAATTAAGTAATTTCCAAAGACTTCCCGATGGGCTAGAGGTGTGAAATGTAATACTTAAGGTTCATTTTTGATGACGCCACTATATGGTGGTTTGATCAAAATAGACCAAACTAATGTGGTACTTTATTTGAAACCCTTCGCGAATTAATGTAATTTCCAAAGACTTCCGATGGGCTAGAGGTGTGAAATGTAATACTTAAGGTTCATTTTTGATGACGCCACTATATGGTGGTTTTGATCAAAATAGACCAAACTAATGTGGTACTTATTTGAAACCCTTCGCGAATTAATGTAATTTCAAACGACTTCCGATGGGCTAGAGGTGTGAAATTTGATACTTAGGGTCATTTTTTATGATAATGAATAATTTTTTAATTGGGTCAAAATAGGTCAAACTAATGTGGTACTTTATTTGAAGCCCACGCAAATAAGGCCCTATTAACTATAGTTTTGAATTTTGATACTTACGAGTCATTTTTGATGATAATGAATAATTTTTCAATTGAACCAAATGAAAATAGGCCAAACTAATGTTCTTTATTTTCTACGCTAATTAGACAATTTTGGAAAATTTCCCGATGTTATTTAAAAGCCTCTAATTTTTGAAAGTTAATTTAAAAAAATCACAGAAAAAAAGACAAAAAGCTTAAAATAAAAATAAAATAAAAAAAAGATTTTTAAAAAAATGCTTTATTTAAATTGAACTAAAAAAGAGAAATAAGAGAGAAATAATTTAATTGTTCTTGTAAAAATTTTTTAATATTTATGACTTAAAATAAAAGCGTGGGGTGCTTCGAAGTTATTCCGAGGCTGGCCCCACGCTTTTATTTTAAGTCATAAATATTAAAAATTTTTACAAAAACAATTAAATTATTCTCTCTTTTTCTCTTTTTAGTTCAATTTAAATAAAGCATTTTTTAAAAAATTATTTTCTTTTTTTAAATGAAAGCCGGAGGACACGAATATAAAATATTCCTCTTTGACTAAACAACATACTCGGCATTAGAAATTAAAGAGAAAAATTGGTTTAAGTAAAAATCTGGTATGATTATCGCAGAGTACATAACTTTCCTACGTTTGGTAATTGAAAGTTGTGTTCTGTACCTTGTCACACCAGAATTTTTGTGTCGACATATAATCAGTGTCCGACAGTACGGTACGTTTGATTTCATGATGTAAAATTTATAAACATGGAAAAATATTTATATTTTGGAGTTTAGACTTTCGCAGTTGTTATGTACAATTCAGCTAAGATTATAAAGGTTGTAACATCTGCGAAAATCTCAATTGAATTAGTTGAGAAAAAACAAGATGGCTGCCGCTTTTCGACATGCACGCCATCTACATATGAGCGATAGCAGCGCCCCTACATATATACTGACACGAAATTCAAATATTGTATTTTTAAAAAATACTAGTATATAAACTGTACAAATTATTATTGAAAAAATATTACATATACACACACTCATATATATATTTTGTTATCATGGCAACCAATTTTCCTATCTTTCTTATTGTGGGGAAAGTGTGCTTAAATACGATTTCAAGGGCAAATGAGAATTTACATTTTAAAAAGCATCTAAAAACTAATTGAGTTTTGAATTTTAATCAAAATCGTTGGAGTGAATTTTGAGATAATCGAAAAGAAAAAACTGACAAAGTACATGAGTAAAGTACTAGTATTTTTGGGCGATTTGTTCAAAAGATTCGTGTGAGGCCCCGTCTTCTAGTTCTTTGGGTTCTTGAGAAATTTTGTTCACAGACAGACCATGTTACGGGGCCCATTTTTTTAAACTCAGTGCACCTCAAAACGTGTATTTCCATCAAAATCTTGCATCAAATTTTCATAAGAAAAATGGACAAGATAATTAAATTAACTTTTGCCCGGGAACCGAGACTGTTGATTAAATCGAGCCCCCCCCCCACCCTAATTCAAATCTTATTTTATGATTTTCTTTCATATATATTACAGGCTATACTTTTATAATTTTTTTAAATACAAATTTTTTCTCTCAAGTAAAATGAATTACATTCAAAAGTAAATATGTTAAAAAAAAAACTCATTCCATATAAAAATAAAACATTAATATTTTTAAAAAAACATCAAAGTTTAAATAAATAAAAATATTTCATTTTATAAAAACATATTGTCATATTAAATGAATGAAAAATGAAACATCTTCATTTTTTAATTAGGCTAGTTAGAAAATTTAATTTAATTCAAGACGTTATGAGGATTTTATTAAAATAAATGCCGACCTGAGAGTTTAAAGACGTTACTGTAATTTTATTCATACTCAGGTGTTTAATGGATGCTTACATTTTAAGATTTCCTGAAGAGGAACATTTCAAGTTAATTTTGAACTAAATTCTCGACTCGTCTTTTCATTAAATTGTCATTCTTTTAGAATAATTTTTATACGTTATTAGTTAAAAAATGTATTCTATCATCATATTGATTTGGTACTAAAAATATTTTTGAAAAGTATTTCTCCAGCTATTCTGAGAATATTTAATAAAGAATATAAAAGAGATGAAAATATTTCAAAGGATTTCGATATTCTAATATTAAAATTTGCCTATTGATTTAATTATTATTAAATAAACAGAGAAGAAACGAAGAAACAATTTCAGATGGAAATTTCAATGAACCGAAAAAGTTTATTTTAATTATCAAAAAACGATTGAAAGTTAATATTTTTTACAGGTTTCTTTTTTAAGAAAATAAAAAAAAAAAAAATGAAAAAATTTGAATGAATTTATATTTTTATTTGCCATCTTTAGATCCGCCAGTTAAAAAAGTTTTCAAATTAATCATCATATCAAAAATTAAAGAATTTTACATTTTCATGGATTAATTTGCACTAAACACGTTATCGATGAAAATGTAATATTAAGGTAAAATTAAATGTTTTTTTCCCGAATGACCCATCCAACTTCTTTCCTTATTTAAAGTGTCTCAATATTTTACATTAACTTAAATGAATATATATTAGCATTAAATTTGATATCATTGACACCTCATCAATAATAATATGAACATTTTATATTTAGATCGATGTTTAGAAGACCCCCCCCCCTTCATCTCTCTGGTTAAACCATTAATATTCCAAGCTGCAATTCCAGTGGGGCCAACTATTAATTCAACCAAATGTTTTCCAATCGCTCTTTTAATTCATCTCTTATTTTTACTTTTAATATATTAGAAAACATTTTCTCTACTATATAAATATGTTATACGTAAATTAATTTGAATTTTTTAAATGGAAATGTATTTATTTTTGTTAATATAATATTTACAAATCGCATTCAGTCTAAAAGAAACGTAATTAAGGTTATCTCTTGGCCATCGGCTTTATTATTAATTCTTCTCTAAATCGAATAAGCTTTTAATAATTATATATTTTAGTTATTTCCGACAAAATATGAGGATAAATTTAATTACTTTATTAACATAAATAATGAATGAAATTAAATTTTGAATATTATACTGTATAAAATGGATTACATGACGGTATATATATATTAATATAAAAAAAAAAAACTTTCAGCGGGCTTTCCGTCTAGCCAGAAGAGTGCGCCCTCTGGTCCCCCTTGCCCACATTTGGCGGAAAGGTTTTTCGCTAATTTGGGACATTTCTTGTTGTAATGCAAGTGTTAAGATGTTAAGGAAGAACCGCGAGTTCAAGTAGGGTAGTGGGGACAGCAAAAGGGTCTATTTATGCATGCCCAAAGGGTCTGCTTCAAGCTGGCCATAAATTATAAAGCTGCCAAAAGCAAAATAATAGATTTGTGGGTGGAATTTGATTATAATTAATTAAAAGAATTCTAATTATTTTTTTCTGTTTTTTTTTTTCTTTGTTTTTTTTTTCGATTTTCTCAAAATTCGCTCCAACGATTTTGATTAAAATTCAAAAAACAATTATTTTTTTATGCTCTTTAAAATGTATATTCTATATAAATATAAAAGGATATAATGAAGATAATTCCCTGAAAATTTCCAAGGATTTTGAGTTGAAAGAAAAAAAGTTCTGTCTATCTGAAAATAGAGATTTTCCAAAAATCGTTCGGCTTTAGATGGTCATAACTTGTCGAAATAGAACCAATCAAAAGAAAATTGAGTAGATTTCATCAGAATACAACTTAACAAAAAATAACAACTGCTGATCAACCGTCTACTTCAAAAACTGTAGATATGACAGCATTTAAAAAAAAAAAAGGTAAAATTTCGCAAAAGAGTGGTTAAGTTGGAAGCTTCCAGCTAAATCGGATATAAGTTTAGAGCAAATATCTATTTTTTCTTGAAACTAGAGAGTTCACAAAGAAGAATGCCGCCTTAAACGAGTCTCTAACTTATACCCAGATAGCACAGTACGTCTTATGTACGTACATAAGACGTACTGTGCTATCTGGGTATAGAAGCTGAGATACGAATTCTTTTAAACTACTAAAAAATCGACTTTTTAAAAATTCCAGCGACAGGATTTGATCGAATCAGGCTGGAATTTTCAGGATTGTCTTCGTATTTTGACCTACTTTCAAAGAAAAAATCATCATTCAAATCGGTGACCCAGTCCCGCACACTTTCTTCCAAAAGTAATGGATCTGCCCATATCCAGTAGAGAGAAAGTTAAACTTGATATTTCAAGCAGTTAGTTACTTGTCGAAGTTTTCTCAAAAAAATTTTTTTTAATAATATATGATAAGAAAAAGTTGGATATAGTACAAATATATTTGTAACTAATGTTATTAATTTTTTAATATTAAAGCAAACTTCTGCATTTGCGACTTTATTTT
Organism: Euborellia annulipes; assembly: GCA_023213315.1. Classification (NCBI taxonomy): domain Eukaryota; kingdom Metazoa; phylum Arthropoda; class Insecta; order Dermaptera; family Anisolabididae; genus Euborellia; species Euborellia annulipes. The sequence goes on from JAKCPI010001482.1 coordinate 43,348, forward strand.
AATATCCTATTCATTCTCCTCTCAATCATCCATCTCTATATTCCTTCCTCTATTTAATAAGAGAGATCATCATCCTCATCTAAGAAGGAGGGGTTTAATTACCAAAAACTCAATCCTTATATATTGCCAAAATCAGATTAGGGAATAGACGTTGACATTTTAAAAGTAAAATTGCCATTAAAAGAAAGAACAAAAAAAAAAACAAGAAATTTGGAACTTTTCCCATAAATCAACTTGTAGGAAATGACATATTATCTGAAAATCAAAACGGAAATAACGAAATATCTCAGAAACTATTAACTTTAGTTAATTAATTTACTTAATTAGTATTATTTCAATTAATTTGGTTGATACTAGTATTATAACAAAGTTAGAGAGAGATTAACAAAAATATACAAAAAACTTTTTTTTTGCATATTTGGACCTCTTGGCCTCATTAAATCCTTAATACTCAGAATTAAAATAATATTACTCTACTTACAACATTTTGGGCTTTTAGAGAAAAATAGTTTTATTTCGTTTGTCACTTGTTGAATGAAATGAGATTGTGGACATGGATGTCCACAAGGAATGTTAAACAGGTTATTTGAACATTCTCGATTGACTATCTCTGTTCCTCCCATTCACTGTTCGAAAAATTGCAACCGAAATAAATTTAAATCAATATACGGTATAAAATCCGGCAAGTTCTATAATATTACTTGAAATTTTCAAACCAAGGTTGTATTGATACCTCGAGTGGATTGTAAAATAATTTTATCGTTAATTAAAAATGTATCTCAACCATTAATCAATAATTTGTGCATCATTAGTTTTTTGTTTCATTATAAGCAATAGGTATATCACATAACGATTCATTTTCATTTGCAAAAATGTGTATTATTCTCCGGATATTCGATGTAAATTAAAGTTTAAATTATTTGATAAAAGCAAATTATTTTGCTTTTAATTCCCTGATAGGTAATTTTTTTTCAACCAGTAGATAAAATGGATTCTTTCCAACTTATAGAAGATAAATTGAATTCATTTATTTTTCCAGCAATCGCGTGTTAATTCCAAAGCCTTAGAAACCTACTAAAATTAATTATACAATCCAACATTAGATAAATGTTTTTTTTTTTTTGCTTTGATGATTCTGTTGAGATTTGCACAATTGTTCTTTTTAACTCCTCTTTCTGTTGAAATTTTTAATCTTATAAAATATCAATCGGAAAATTGTTCGTATGTAAAATGGGACACCGTAATCTAATTTAAGTCTAAGATGTCAAAAAAATGCAAATTCTATAATCATATTTCCCGCCGCTTTATCCAATTAATTTTTCTTTATAAATTAATATTTAATAATGAATTAGTAAATTAAAAAAAATTATTTTTTTTAAATCATAGGGTAATTATTTTGATATTTATGTATCCTGAAGAAAAATGTATACTCAAACTATTCAATATAATAAGTTTATTTGGAAATCTATTTAATACATGCAAATAAACTACGATTAATTAGTATAAGCTCGCAATTTAAATTTGGATTTAAAAAAAATGAATAAAGCTTATGAAAAACTGAAAAGCGGAAAAGAAGGGGGAAATGGATGGACATGTTCGGCTATTAAATAAATTCAGCCAAATGAGAAGATGAGATCTATTGATTTTTGGAATGTGATGGAATATGGGCAAAAATTAATTAAAAAACAAAAAAAATAGAATGCTATTTTACTCTGGACAGACACGAGTAAAAAATTTTCGGTCAGTGCAGAGAACTAATTTGGCGTATAGTATTGTAGTTAAAACTGCTTAGAAATAAGGATGGGACTGACGACTTTAATAAAGAATTTTACTTGTGCAAATGCACAGAAAGGAGAAATAGAACACTTGAACTAGGGAAGCTGTGCAGTTAAATAAACAATCTTATTCTGATTAAAATTAAAATTCCTGATTACATAGATGAATCAACACTCCTGATTCAAACTTGATTACATAGATGATTTATCTCTGATCTTGGGCTCAGGAACCATATAATTTTATGTCAATGAGAGAAGGGGCTTTTCAATGATTAGATTGATACGTAGGAAGAGAGGATGTCAGTCAAACAGGAGAGCCTCTATCAAATGAAAATCTCAATCTAAAGGCCACTTCACACAGAGAGTTTTCATGTTACATTGCATGCGATATGACGTCACTGCAAACAGAGCCAGCAGTGTGATGCACTCACACGAGACATGCAGCCAGCGAAACCGCTGCTTGCCGAAGCTGGCCGAAGCTTGTTCGGAAAAAAATATAACGTAAGCTGTCAAAATCAAATAACCTCACTTTTTGGTTAAAGTCAGCCATGTTGGATGACGTGAAAAATCCGACTCTGTGATTGGTCGATGCATGGGTTTGGAAAAAAGGCATGCAAAAAAATAGAACATGCTGTATCAGCCAAAAACCCGCTAGGGTAATAAATGACGTCGTAACGCATGCGATATAACAAGAAAACCCTCCGAAGAGGTGGGGGGGAATGGGGGGGAAGATGTGTGAAGTGGCATTAAGAAAGCGTTTCGGCCTGCATCTCAATGAGATTGCCAATATTCTCATAAAAACTGATGATGGCATTATGTAATTAAAGCCGAAACGTCTTCTTAGATTTCATAGTCTCTTCTGATTGGCTGATATCCTTTCTTCCTACGTATTAATCTAACCATATAATTTTGTATGAAGCAAATAAATTTTGTTATTGACAAATCCTGGTTCAATCACATGTGTGCTTTGAAATGTGTATAATTTCCAAAAACTGAAGATAAATAAATTCAGGCCGAATCGTCTTATTCTGGAAGTTTTATTGAACCTCGAGCATTCCAATTTGGATATCTCTATCCCTCCATTATATTAATTAATATTTATGGTATTGTTTTATTGAAATATTACAATTGTTTTTTTTAATGCAGCCGAATTCGTAAAAAGAACACCAGATCTGATTTCAATTTCGGCGAAAAAAAGTACGCTTGAGTGTGCATTTTTGCAACTTGGGCTTGGGAATAAACTTAGTTAGTAACCAATACACATTTGCTCACCCTTTATAAAGCCCAGATATCCCAAAGCAAATATGAGGATAATATGTACGAGAGTATTGAGTGGGTTGTGCATAATCGCCATCCTCAAATAGAAATTCATGATCCAATTTAAATAGCAAGTTACACGTGTAGAGGTGAACTGCAAATTTAAAAAAAATTTTATATAGTTTGCTGTCAAAATAGATAAGCATTGATCTAAAAAGTTCAACAAAAATGATCATTAATTAATCAACTAATTTCTCATATATGTAAATATTTATGCATTTATGTAAATGTTTTATTTTTCTAAATCTAGCTAAAAGGCAAAAGAGTTTGTATCCCTAGAGAAGATTTTGTCGAAAAAATTTAAAGAGATCACAAAGAGACGTGACATGAAAGCACATTAACCCCTTAGGACTTAATTAAACAAGGGTCAAAATTAACAGCAGATTGTTCTCGAAGTCACAAGAATTCTTCAAATCTGATCACGTAGATACAGAGTGATCAGTGGAAAATTATTAAAAGTGTTTTGCAACAGGTAAAAACAAAGAAGTATGATTGACATGCAAATGTTTTCGTCATATTTAAAAAATGATTTTGATATTATTAAAGGGAGAGTCGTCAACCTTTTAATCACATTTTCTTTAAATATCAAAGGAAAAATAAGTTTTAAACCAGATGAAGGCACTGTTGCGAAAACGTTGGTAAATAAAAAAAAAAAAATGTTTTTTCAATGATTTATTTTATATTCTACTTCATTAAAGTTTATTTTTTCATTGAAATAAAAATAGAACCTCTTTAAGATGAGGAGAATTTTCAAATTATTTTAATGTTTTATCGTTAAAGAAATCAACGTCGATTGCAAGCGACACTATTTTTCAATTAATAAATAAATAATTAAAAACTTGCATTAATTATTTAAAGGAAAGAAAATTTATTTTAAAGACGGGAGAGAGGTAGTGTAGTAATACCGAAAAATATTAATAACATTTGATCTTATTTTAAAAGATAGACCATTATTATATAAACTAGCCGCTCCGCCTGCCTGCGGTCAACCTACCCTTTTCTTAATCAAGTGCCCCAATTATTCAGTCAGGCAATAAAAATACATTTTATTAAAAACCACTCTTCCAATTTCCCAAGATTTTAAAAAATTATAAAAGCATTTTAAATAATGTCTATATAAACAAGTTGTTTTAATATATCTTTATTCCTAATGGTTTCAAAAATTAATTTACCTTTACTTCAGGTATATAATTAGTAATTAGCTATTTATAAGGAAATGAATCGTTAAGAGCGAAAATGCCTTAATTTTATTTAGCAAATAATTAACAAAACCCCTCTTAATTTGAAAGACAAAAAGATAAATGTGAATTTATATATTTGTTTATTCATAAGATAAACGATTATTTTCATAATAATGAAATTTGTATCATTTAATTAGGAGGAGATAAGGAGAGTAAAGTAAATATATTACCACTTAAATGTTCAAATAAAAGTAAAAAACATTAAAATCAAAAACTTTAGACTCCTTGGAGTGGGGGGGGCAAGTGCTATTAGATATATAAAATAAATAATGTGTCCAAGATTATGGGAGGTAAACAATAATTTATTTTTTTAACCCTCATACATTATTCCTCTTAGTTAATAAAAAAAATTAATACCCTAATATTTTATAAGGACGTATATCTTAAACAAGATTTTTTATGAGACGTTAAAAAATTGTAGAGCACAATGTCGTAGAAAAAATTTGAAAAGTATTATTAGTATTTAATTATATATTTAAAAGACCCATTCGAAAGAGATGCTTTTTTAAAACCCTATTAAATTTAAATTATCTTTAAAATATAATAAAATAAAAAATAACGGCGGCATAGTGGGGGCACTAAACTCCTCGGAATCTCTTTGTGCTTATACTTAGATCAAAATGAGTACACTTTTTAACACTTTATAAGTAGAAGTAGACAACAGTTTCAAATGAAGATATCATGTGTTTTTTCTGTATACAGTAAAAACTCTCTTAACCGACCAATTCGTGGCCGGTTAATTCGAGGTTTCGGTGAAAAATTGATTTCCATTCATTTTCATATGAAACTCGCTCATTTTTGTTTAAGAGATCTCAAGCCTATGTAGTAGAAAAATAGCCTGGGAAGCAAGCGAGTAAACAAACTCGGAAACTCCGAGCATATTACACAATGTTGCACCATACAGTTTAATTAAAATACAAAAAAAAGTAATTTATATATAATATATGTAATAATAAAAATAATATATAATAAATATATGTAATTTATAATACTCATGGGATAGGCCGGTTAATCCGAGGACCCGTTGATCCGAGGCCGGATAAGAGGGGTTTTACTGCAATTTTTTAAATTTTTTTATGTTAAAAGGGTATAAAAACAATAGTTGTGAAATTTTTACTTGACATTCTCCGAGATCAAAACTCGACAATTAAAAAAAACTTATCCTTTTTTTTTTTCAATTTACATTAAAATTTAAAAATCACGAAAGTAAAATAAATTTAAAATACCCCGTAGGTACAAGTAGACAACGTTTGTTTGATCTGAAAATTGTTTGCAGTTTAAGTAACAGCCTCATAGGTGAGTGCTTGAATTGAATTAAAATGTAAATACATGTGAATATAGCTTATATATAATGGCAAAATATAAGTGAACATAAATTACCAATTGCAATAATATAAGACATAAATTAGTAATGTCATAAAAGCACAAGCATATAATAATATAAACCAAGTTAGGTTAGGGTAGGTTAAAGTGGCTGTTCCCAAAGAAGGCCCTCCTTTGTGATACCAAACCATACCTAGGGGTGAGATTATCTCCTTCTTATCTACCGGAGAAGAAATATTTAATAATTTTTTTACGGCAAGAGGAATTTGAACCCAAAATGTGTATCAACTCTCTAGATTTGAAATCCGCATCTTGTTTAATTAGTCATGAGTAAATCAAGTTAATTGATTTAGACTTTCACGATTATTGTTATTAAAAATAAAAGACAAAAAATTTATTTCAAAAAATGCCTTTTATTTATAAAACCAAGTTAATTAATACTGATCAAAAAAAAAAAATAATAAATCATTTCTTATTGTTATTGTATTAACATATGACGGATTGTAAAGAGTAGGTCTAATTATCCCCTAAAGGGGGTGGTCGACAACTTCTGATCCATTCAAATTTAAATTCAATATTTTTATCTGAGGTTTTTAAACTCAGGCAAGTGATCAGATATTAGGTTGCTCTGTCTCCTTACAGAATAGAAGTATCATCATCGGCATATGTATTGAGACAAACGCACAGGATTTAGGCAACCCAAAAGGCACACGCCTGTATTGGACAGAACTTTGTCAAAACAGACAATGTGAACCTTTAAATTTCATAATTTTTTTTAAACATTTTATATATTTTCAAGTTATATCAAAATAAAAATTATCCACATGTCTTATCAGAAACAATAACTTAATTTCGTTTTTGAATGAAATTCGTAGGACTGCCCAATACAGGATTGTGCCATTTGGGTTGCCTAAATCTTATCCGTTAGTCTCAATATATATGAAGATGCTTGAAAACTACTATTAATGAAATAATCCTAACCTAAATTGAATCGTTTTCTAAATTTGCCACTTAAAATTACCATGTCCGGTTTTTATTTTGTATCCGGATTCTATTTATGTGTTGCGTGTTCCTGTTGGAAATAAAAAGGGCAAAAAATCTTTCTTGATAAAAAAAACACAAAGGAGTTGGAACATTTAATATTTAAAATTATAATAAGAATTAATTTGTAAAGAAAATGTCTGCGAAGAATTCTTATTAAGTGTCAGCAAGAAGTCATTTTCGTTTCCATCATTAGATTCATTGACTGATCAATAATAGCAATTTAACTAAAATAATTGGAAGTTATTTATTTAGGTCGAAGAACATATTTTGGTAATACAGGGTGTATCAAAAAATGTCTTTACAACTTTGAAAATTCATATAAATTTATTCAGAGAACCTACAGAGGTGATTATAGTGTCAATTTGTAGGAAAACGCACCAAGTTTCGGCTTTTATTGTTCGCTAGTGCCGAATCGCACTATCACGAGCACTAGGTGCAGTTTTGTTAAAAAGATTGCTGCCTTAACTGGACCCGAGATAGCTAGCTGTGTGTCTTGGTTTGAAGAATCAAAGTCATATTTACCTCGAGAGTTTGTGAAGAAATTGACTACCGATGGGATGTGTGCAGGATTACCAAAGGAAGTGACATAGAACATATTTATTGTAGTTTCTTTAAACAACACTAAAACCAGCCGTGTAGCTTCTTTGAATAAAATATGACTTTGATTCTTCAAGCCAAAACACACAGTTCAGGTGCAGTAAAGAATATTTTTTCATTCAATTGCATATTAGTTAGCTATTTTCAGGCTGATTATTGAATTTTTTTTGTTCCTTCATTCAAATGTATAAATTTGTAACAAAAATAAAAGATTATATTTTGATGATCGTTTGTCGGTAATGTGCTGGCCACATCAGTTTATTTTAATTAATAATTTAAACTCTCTTAAAATAATGAATGGGTATCGAATTTCTTAAGTTGATTTAATCATTTTTTTTTGTTTCCTCAAACATTATCTTTTCATCTTTAAATAATTTCCGAGATATTTGCATATTGAGAAAATATTTAATTACATCTAATGGAGTCGTGAAACAATTTAATTTATTAAAGCTTCTTTGGATATTAATAAATTTATTAACGGGAAGAGATAAATTTAAAGCAATATTGCGATAAAATAAGGATATTTAAAAATTAATGATTTTTAAAAATTAAAAGATACATGCAAAAATATGTTTTCTTAATATGATGCAAATTCTCTAAAAATCATGTGATAAAATTCCAATTAGTCGATTTATTTGGATTGAAGAGGCATTTTTTTGTAAAAATCAAATTTTTCTACTAAAGAAAAAAAAAAAAAAAACGACGCCCCAGTTGAGCTTTGCCCCCCCCCCCGGCCCTCAAAGGTTAGTTACGCCCCTGTAGCCTACTCGAAGTCTAGAGAAATAAACGAAAATGAAAAAATGCAATTTTCTTCTGAATCATTATAGTGCACTTAAGTTCTCTCCTATAGGAACCTATTAAATAGAAAAACGACATTAAAAAAAATTTGAAAATTAGTTGACTTCACATTGATGAAACTTAAAATAATTTTCGAAACCGAAGATTCATTTTAACATTTTTTTAGGCAACTTTCACTAAAGGGATTCGAAAAAAAAATCACTTTTTTGATCAGTTCTTTGGGGTTGGAAACATTACTAAGTGCAAATAAACTCTGCAAAATAACTTATAACAATAAATAAAAATATAATCTCTTCAAGTTATTTATCTTGGTTCTTAGGGCAGTTCGAAATTGCTAACACATCATGGTGCAAACTTGGAGAGATGATCATTATGTATGCTTATGAGTTGTTTTGTTGTGCCTGCAATAGAAATATTTCAAAGCCAGAAGCGAGTAAGTCTTTATTTAAATGAAAGTCCTTTCTAACTTAAAGTTAAATGGATGTAGTACTAATTTACCAAGAAAAAACAATGAAAGGATGATGATCGATAGATGAAGACAAAATTATTCTCAGGGTGCAGCAGCATAACTTCTCTTTTTCAAATCGCAATAAAACCCATGATATGAATCATATTTTTGAAATTATTTTTATAATGTAGGTACAATATCTAAAGTTTTGTTTTACCCAGTTTTGAAAATCATGTCAGGTAGGTGGCGTCTCCTCATTGTCCATACACTAAATAAGCCAATTTCTGGCGTTTGACATGACTCGGCAGAAAACGGCTAATTCAGATTATGGACAATGGGGGGGGGGCGTCACCTACCTGACATGATTTTCAAAAGTGAGTAAAACAAAACTTTAGATATTGGACATATTATTATATAAAAATAATTTAAGAAATCTGATTCATATTGAGTTTTGAAAAAAGTTATGCTGCTGCATCCTGTATTTTCTCGATGAGTTATTAAAAATTTGAATTCATTTAATTTCAACTTAAACCGGTAAACAAATGTCTTTATTTTATTGATTTATTATTTTCATTAATATAAATTACTATTTTTTTTTCCTTTTTACTTTTTTCTGATTCCTATCTAGAAATGAAATTAAAATGCCTTTCTCACTCAAGTACTCATCAACAGTGATTGCTCTCTTTGATCCCTCGAGATAAAACGAGTTTTTATCATACTGACTAGTAATTAAAAAACTTATATTGTATAAAAACTCTTTGAGTAAATCTATTCGGATTCAGTTTTAGCGTCTGTTCGCCATTATAACATGGGGTAAGTAAATTCTTACGTGTTTGAAACCTGAGAGGTAGGCAACCCGCGGATTTTAGAAATTATTGAGTTGTCTAGATCTAGAAGAGTATAAAATCAATTAATCGAAAGAGCGTAGGTCATTTGAGTTGCCTATCTTCCAACAAACAAACACACCAACTAACTCGGGTGATTCCGTTTAGTTATTTTCATTTCAATCTAAAAGAGGGAAAATAAAATTCTACCCAAATATCTTCATTGAAAAGGAAAGGACACTTGTTTCTAATCTATAATAAAAGCATATCTTGCTTCTCAGTTCATTTTCGAAAGAGGATAGGTCATTTGAGTTACCTATCTTCCAACATACAATCACTCCCATGATACACTGACTAATTTGGGTTATTCATGCTCTCCAGATGTAAATAGCTGAACTATATAAGTGAATTTTCTCTAAGCTGGAAAGTAAAGTTAGTTAACAAGAAGAGTGCAGCAGAGAAAAATTTGACGATTTGACCATTGTTGGTTGAAAATGGACTGAGAAGCGAGATTTGCAGTTTATTATAGATTAGAAATATAAACAAGTGTCGTTTCTTTTTCAATGAAGATATTTGGGTAGAATTTTATTTTCCCTCTTTTAGATCGAAATGAAAATAACTCAAGGAAATGGTTTATTGAAGAACAACAATTTATTTTTTTTATTCCAATGTCGATCGGTCAATAAAGTTCTTCTTGAATGTTCTTTTGAGAACATGAAAACAATCAAACATTTTATTTTCGAAGCAAGAGTCTACTAAATATTTATCAATATTGAAAGGTTAAAAAATGAATAAAGAAATTAATTGGCATAGAAAGAAATTCATTATATAAATTTATATTACTTAATAATTTGAAAAACAAGCAGTATCTTAAAGTTGTTTCTCGTAAATTTTATTTAAATTTAACTTTATAAAATAAAAATTTTAATAAAATAATTTGCTAGCTTTTGTTTTTCGTAAAATAAATAATTTTAATCATTTTGATTAATATTATTTGTTTATTATAAATATCTTAAACTTATTTGAATAATTTTGTAAAATTATCTTATTAGTTTCATTCTCTAAAAAAATTTATTTGTGGAATCTCAGAGGTATGCGAAAATTGTGGGGAGAGGTCGCAGTTATGGAGGCATCATTCTGACATCCTTAGAGATCAATAATCGCTGTTTTATTAGGCCAATAACAGCAAAACACAATTTCAATTCTTTAATATTTTATATATATGGTCTGGTCGTCTCATTTTTTTCTTTATTATAACACATATAAAAATATATTTTAATAATACTACTCAAATCAGAATATTTATGGTTAAAAAAATTATCTAAGACGGGTCCGCCGTTTTCGCGGACCGAAACCGAAACCGTTTCGCTCCCTTAGTTTGGCCAACTAACCAAACCAACTTGTATTTCTATAAGGTTTTTTCATTTTTTTTTTTTTTTTTTTTGAATTATTTTCCCTCCCGAAAATCTTTTTTTTAGGGAGACAAAATTTTTTTCCTCAAGTGCAAATTATTTGCTTTTTTTTTTTTATGGTCTCATCCCATTTTTCAGTTGTTTCGGGGGAGGTCGTTTGGAAGAATGTTTTTGAAATATGTTATCTAAGACAGAAAAAGAGGAGGTTTTGTTTATTAATATATAGTAAATCTCGTCCGAGATATTTTTTTTTTTTTTTTTTTTTTTTTTTGTAAACAAATTTCGACACCTGTTCCAAAAAATCTATTTTAATAAACAAATATTCCGTCTTTTGGGTGTATAAACACGATTCAAGGTACAAAAATATAAAAAATTTTCATTAGTTAAAATAAAAAAAAAGTCATTTTTGTCTTGAATATTTTTCTAAGAACTTTTCATATTATCTTGGTCTTATCCGGTCGGTAAATTTAATTTGAGACAAGATTGAAAGAAGAAATGCCAGCCTGTCACACCGCATGTTACTTGCTGGGATGTAAGGGTGAGGAGTGGAACAAAGGGGATGGGAAAATACAGGCCTTAGCTTGGGTAACTCTTGGTCGCCAATTACGTACTTGTAAGAAATTTAATTTTCCAAATTGGTTCTGAGTTATTTTAAAATTTATATCAGAAATAAGCTGCTTAAGCGTTGTTTTTGTCAGTTTTCAATTATTTTTTTGTAGAATAGAATAAAAATTAAATTAAATAGATAGAAAGAATAAACCAAGATTCAAACAAACAAGTTTGGATGAGAAAAAAGTTGGAAGGGGGAGAGGAGCCTAATAACATCTTTTGTTGAAACAATATTAGATTTCCCAAAGGAACTTCATAAGCAAACAAAATTTATATCAATAATAAAAACTAGACAAAAAATAAAACGATTATTAATTGAGAAGCCGATAATTTAATAATGGTACTTATTAGCAGTTACTCATATAATTTTCGAGAAGTCAGCTTTAATCTAATTTGCTTACAATATTTACTACATTTGGTAGATAATAGGTTTGTTCGTTTCGCTTGCCATTGCAGTATAATTTATACGATACATTTTGCCCTGCATTCTGTTCGTTTCATTTTTTGCACGCTAGGTGCATGCTATCATAACTTGCATTCTGTTCTTTCAGAACTTGAGCTGGGGCAGAAAATGTAGAGTTTATTGCATAATTTGACCCAATCAAATAGCTGGTGTGAATTGTGCAGGGCGATCTCAGCGCTAAAGCTTTAGTAGATGACCACCTTTTGTCGCCATTTTCTCTCAATCTACCTCGATTAAAATAATACCGACAATAAAAAAGATAAGTAAGTTTTAAGCTTTATTTTCATCTTTTTTCATTAATTTTCTTTATTATTATTAATTATTTTTATTTATTTAAGGATCACCGTTATAGAAAATGACAACTGAAAGTTAGGTTAAGTTAGGTTATTAAGAACTCGTTTTGCAAGTTCAATCGAACAGATAGCAAAAGTTGCACTTTTTGTTCTAGGCAGTTTGGGTAAGTTTGCACTTTTTGATCTAGATAGCCCTGGCAGCTTTGCACTTTTTATCATGACAAGTGAAACGAACAAACTTAATAGTAAGGAGAGATTCTTTAATTTCATAAAAAATTGGCATGTTAAGGTTTATTGGTTTCAGAAATATAATGGGGTAAAGATAATAAGATAGTTATGAAGGAGATAATTGGGTTTAACTTATGTATGGAAAACCTTGAACTGGTCGGTTTTTAACAGATGACGATACCAACTGAACTCTCTTAGCTTACTATATATTGATAGGGTAATATCTGTCTGGGAATAATAAGATTAATTGTGGACAGATATGTTCCCTCGAGTTGCCTTCTATTAGATTTCAGAAGGGAGCCCAAACTCACTGAGCCCCAGATGCATATCACTAATTAGCTCTTAGTCTCTTTCTCTCAAATATCCAAATATGATTTAGAAGTTAATATTTAACAGATATGCATATAAAATATTCCATTTGGCTCCACTCTCAGAATAAATATTCATTGATTCATTCATTCTCAATCTCTGAATTTTTCGGTAATTCCCTTTTCCCATGTAGAAACTCTGTTTTCTCTCTTCTCTCTCTCTCTCTCTCTCAATTTACATTTTCATTTACGACTTTGACCCACTTATTTTCTTTTTATTCACAAAACGACCTGGAGGATCTAATTTTTGAAGACAGTAGTGTGGCCAGAAATGTTTTTTCTTTTTTTCAAAGAGGGGTTTGGAGGGTTGTTTATTTAAATTTAAACTGGTTGTTTCTAGTTGAAACATGGTTTAATTATATAAAATCCCCAAAAATACAAGGGGATACGATTTATTGATATAAACACTTAATACGTATTTCAACATTTGGTTTCAAGTGTTTATCTCAATAAATAATGGGAGTGGAGAGGATCTCCACTCGGGTCAAGATAGTTGGGATTCTAATTAATTGAAGAGACACACAAAACTCCAAGTAACCAGGTCATATAGATTTTGAGTTGTAGAGGGTCGAAATGGTTCGTGTGATATAACATATGGACGTGTCGCCAAACTTAGCTGACACACTGCCGTGTCAAGTTTTTTTCTTTCTCTTACCCTATATATGAAATATATAGAGAGAAAGTATTGCGATCATGTCAAAAATTCGATGTCGAGATTTTTATGGATATTCATGTTTTGAGGTCTCCTGAGTCTAAAAACGTGGGCCCCGCAAATTGGTCTGTGTGTGTCGACATTTTTAACCATGAAGGAAATGAGCTACATGGTTGAAATTTTATATTTAAGTTAGGCACACCCCGAACTCGTGAAAATAAGCTTTTAAACAAAATCGGCCAAAAAGTACTAGTACTGATGTACTTTTTCAGTTTTTTTCGATTTTCTTTTTCGATTTTCTCAAAATTACCTGGTACGATTTTGTTTAGAATTCATAAATCAACTATGAAGGGTTTTTTGATGCTCTTTAAAAAGTAAATCAGTGAAATTTTTCTTAAAAATTGTTTGAAGTACACTGTGGAAGTATTCGTAGCTCAGCGCCATCTATGAATCGCGTGGTCAAGTTTGAAACTAAGGTGATATGCGAAACTTAACATATCTCGACACAAAAAATCTGATGTGACCAGAATGGTGCACAACTTTCTTTTACCGAAGGATAGGAGAAAGTTGTGTGCTGTACGCCAGTCACACCAGATTTTTCATAAATATAAAATGAAGATTAATTTTAATTGCTAAGATCAAAATAAATCCTTTGCTGGAGATAAAAATAAATTATAGGGAAATATAAACAAAGAAAGAATAAATAAATTATATTAAAAAGGAGTTAAATCATTATAATACAATTACTTATACAATGAAATATTAAGTGCTCAAGATGAAAGAAGGATAATTAATTTTTCCCCTTTAATTGATTAAAAGATTTTCATTCGCTTCCTTCCCTTAGGATATAATTTCAGACCCAGTCACGGGGACAACGAAAACCCATTTATTAACTTTTTTTTTAATTCTTTGGTTGGATAAAGATAAAAAAAAAGTGTTAATAGCTTATTCTTTGAGTGTTGGTTTGTAATTTAAGGAGTTTGATGTATGGTATCTTATAAATGAAATTGCTGCTATAAAAGGGTTGCCAGATGGTCAGGATTTAACTAGAATGTGACATTTTAAAAAATGACCAGGGTTCAGAAAACGAAAAAAAAAAACGTAATTTTACAAGGCATAATGAAATTTTCATTCGAAAATTATTATTTTAATCTAGGACCTTTACACTTGAACGACTTTAAAGAGGATATCATTTTATAAATTGTTTATAATTATATGTCCTAAATAAATGCTCTAAGTACTCATATTATTTATAAAGTTTTAGATTAAAAACAATAAAAATATTAATTAGCAAATGTGAGGTATCAAGGGCGGATCCAGAGGAGTTTTTCAAGGGAAGGAGGAGGGCGGAGAGTAATCTGGTGTGACTGGTCGCACACCACAAAACTTTCTCTTACTTTCAGAATTTAAAGTAGCATTCTATACTTGTTTATCAGATATGAACACAGACCCCGCCATCCATTTTGAGGGACCCACTTTTATGGAATCAGGGACCCTCAAAAAGAGTATTTCCATCAACATAGTCGACATTTAATTTTTGACACGATTTCAATATTATATTAATATTATATAGGTAAAAAAGAACCTGGACAATATCACAAGAAAGAAGGTAGAAGAATTTTGAAGACAGTGGCGAAAAGAGAGGGTTGGCATCAGCAGCTGCTGGGAGAGGTCAAAAAGAAGACTTAGTGAAGGTTTGGGAGACTGAAGAGACTACCTGCCTAAAAGTTTCCGAAGCATTCCGAATAAACTTTTATTTTTTTAATTTCATGTACTTAAGATTTGTATTTTTAAATTTCTGTAGGTTTTAAATGTAAAAATCCCCAAACCCTGAAAAGGGAGGGGCGAAGTCAATAAATAATAATAATAATATAGGCAAGAGAAACTAAAAATATAGCAGCCCTACCAGGCGTCTATAATTGTGACGCAGTTCCAACCTTGCTTGGTAGATGGCGTGAGTTTTTAAGATCTTTCTCTAGGTAATGAAATTTTAATTTCATTAGTATAATAGGCGGATGCGAGATATTGTGCTTATTGGGCCGGCGCCCTAGGATAAGGGTAGTCCACCTGCCGCGAAAGCTTGGAGGTCCTGGTTCGACTCCAGGGGGTGCAATTTTGGCCAATCTTAAGCACAAACATATCTCGCAAACTTGGTATCTTAAACGATAAATTGACTGGCTAATGAACAGTCTATTTGAGCATTGTTTGAAAAAATGCCATCCTTTTCAAACAAGGCTCTACCTAGTTAAAATATATAGTTTTATACTTTTATTTCGTTTAGTTGTGAGTCGAGTTGAGGGGTAGTGAAGATTTTTAAATCACACTGTACCGGTACTAAAAGCACACTACTCAATAGATCGAAAAGCATCCAAATGTATTCACGAATAAAATCACAATTTTATTACCCTGATAGATAAGTTTAACCCTTTTTAGGAAGTCCATTCACACAGTCAGGGTAATAAGAATTGGATTTGTAGTAGTGAAAAGGTTAGAGTTTTTTTACAGAATGAAAATCGTAAAGGTTGTATTGTACTAGTTAATTTTAGTTTGCTAATATATATTGGTTAAAGGGCATAGGCAATGAAATATACTCCGCTTTGATTCAGATATGTGTCAAACCTGTCTAAAACGTTTATCATCGCCCTTACTATAATTTTTTTACCAAATAAAGTGAAAAAAAAATGGATGATAATAATGGTTGAAAATTCTCCATTCGCCGAATTAATATGATTAAAAATATAAAGTAATCTATATTGAAAAAGTTTTAGCGGAATAGAGCATCCCCTTTAAAATACCCTCACGCGATCCCCATTGCTGCCACCTTCGATTCTCCTGTCACGAATTACCACAACGAGGGGTGTCTGAAAAAATGAACTTGCAGAGGATGTTTAAAGAGAGAGAGTTTTCAATATGGTTTTAAAAAAAATTACTCGAGCTTTTAAAATTAGAAGCTTGAATTTAAAATCAATAACCATATTAAAGTGGTTATTATATAACTATTTAAAATATACCAACTTGAAAAATAAAAATTTGGATGTTATTTTTAAAATTTTAATTCAATTTAAAATATGACAGGGTTTGGACTTAGAATTTGTATTACTTTAGAGATTTAAAGTGTTTAATTTTTTTGAATACAGAATTTTTGTTTAAGAATGAAGAGTCTGATCACGTCACGTTCGACTTCCCAGATACTCTGGGCTTTAGAATATTTTTTATTACTTTTTTAACAACTATATGTTTAATTAATTAATCTGTTTGTTATAAACAAAAATAATAACATTCATAATGTAATTCATATAAAATCAATTACAATTGACCATAAAAGTTTTCATTTCAAGAGTTAATTAATGATCTTAATAATTACGATCCATCAATAAAATACGCAGTTGAAAAAGAAGAGAGTGGTAAGATAAATTTTCTTGATATTACGATCTACAAAGAAAAATACAAACTAATATCAAATTTGTATTCAAAAACAACAAAGTTTAATAAAACAATGAACTATAATTCAATGCGCACAATAGAACAAAAGAAAAACATATTTAGTGAAATGAGAATAGACACCTTAAATCATAATAAATTTAAACAGGGTAATATTGTGAAGGAGAAAAATAAATATTATGAAAATAGGTATGCAAAATATTAATGTTACAAGATGTGGATTTTATAGATTGATGTATGAATATTTCTTTTATTAGGCCCTCTATGCTGACATTTGGGTTTTGGTCATCCTCAGAGTTTGAGGGCTATCAATATAGGCATACAATTAAATTGAAGGCATTGTATGAATATATTGATAGTCCGAAAGCTCTGAGGATGGTCTTTGTCTCTCTATCCTAATTGAACTACCAGCTATAAGCCCTTCGTATCTAGAGTCATTTACTTGATAAACTTGATTTTTTTATTTTATTGAAATTAAAATGAAATCAACAGATGAGAGTTTCAATTTTGGTAGAGGTTTCTCTACTTAGGTTGTAATCCCTTTCATTTTGTTGACGTCGGAATTCTAGACACCTTTTCGGGGATAAACCAACTCTCGCCGCCTGCAATCTGTCAGAGGGGAATCTAAATCTACTCAACTCAAACTAATTTTATCGGGCAGTGTTTGTGGTCACTTTTTAAGTATTTAAGAGCTTGTTCTTCTCGACATCCTAGGATCTTTTAACGACCAACCAAATTAGAATAAAAATGATACGTATTTCAAATCCCTCTACACCGTGATTTGACAGGAAAAGATTAACAACACCAAGACATTCCAGTTCTTCAGGGCACGGCCGAATGATTAGGATCCGCGGGTTCTGAGAAGAGGAGGAAGCTCAAAATAAAAAAAAAAAAAAAATTAGGTCAAGGATCCACTTTCCATCAGTAGCTCATCTTCATAGAATAATTTGAAGGATTCACCTCTTTGTGTCTGTGACAATGAATACTTTACTTATGTAACCTTATTATACTAATATGAAGTGTGTTATATCCCAGATAGCACAGTACGTCTTATGTACGTACATAAGACGTACTGTGCTATCTGGGATGATGTCTTCTCTATAAAAAATGACAATTATTATTCTAAAATGGAATAACATTAAATTTACTATCACCTCAGCTGTTGATTTCTGAAGATTTCTAATAATTGGAAGAATTAGAGAAATAGTTTAATTGATGCGGCGGATTGTTTTTGGTTTCTTGGCTGAACGCCTTGCCTCTACCACTAGCAAGGGATTAAATTTAATTTAGCAATTTAACTGACCAAATAGACTTGTTACCATTTAAGGCATTTAGATCAATTTAATATAAAATACCCCAATAACCATTAAGAGTGTTTCAAAAAATATCTATAAAAAAATTGAGGTAAATTAAGACAAAATGAAAAAAATGCCATTTGTTCGCTCAGGGGTATACATGTTGTGGGTACGTGGATGGCGACCACGAGCTACCCGAGCTGGGAAGAGCAGAAGGCCCTGTCTTTTCTTTCGTCTTTTCAACAGGCATCAGACCGTGCGACGGGCCTGCCTGTTCTATCCTTCTCAGTTCGCAGAAACACATGATAGGTTTGGAGTGAAAAAATGAGGTCCGCCGATCCCGCATCGCGGGAATGGGGCGAGGACAGAAGAAGAAAAAATACCATTTTTTTGAGACGCATAATTATTATTTTTAGGTGTATTAAGTAACACTTTATGAAAATTTCCTATCAATTCAATTTTTTTCTCTAGAAATATCTCAAAAGTGTCTGATGGATGCATTGAAGGAGAAAAGAAGAATCGAATATAAAAAGAGGTTTTCATCCATTTTTCTTTTGCTGTTTTTTTTTTTTTTTTTATACAATAGCTTTTGCAGATAACACTTGAATCCCGTTTTTGAGTACCGGACGACACTTTTATATTCTTTGTCCAAAGAGATGCAAGAATAGTGATAAAATATTCATTGCTTTTTCGATTCAAAATATTTCTTTTTTTTTCTTTGATTATTTTATTCCTCAAACCAAAGCATATTTTCATTTGTTTATTTATTTGGGAATATACAAGGTATTCAAAAAAATAACTCATACCTAGGGCTCGGATTTTGCATATAATGCATTTTTTTTTCTTAATCGATGCCCTTCAAATTTTTTTATCTGTGCGTTTTAGGGCATCAGGAGAAATCTTATTTTGCATATAAATGCATATTTTGGAGATTAAGTGTATATTTAGCGATATAAGGTAAATTTTGCATATTTGTATGATTTTTATTTCTCGTTTGTTGGCAAACTTTTTCCTTTCTTATTTTTAAATAAATTAATAGGCTAAATAGGAATTTGTTTTTTAGAAATAGAAAATTAAAATAATAAATTTTGCAAAAGATACACCCTTTAAATCCATATTATAATAATATTTATTCATATGTCTATTAAATTAATATATTTTGATTTGTGGGGGAAAGGAAACTTGTCCCAAGAGAGTGAAAGAACTCTTCAATAAAAAGTAAAAAAAATATGTGGTTTATTATTAAAATATATTAAAATGATCTTTGATATAATTTTATGTTCGATAACCAGTAAATATTTTTTAACAAGATGGCTTAATAAATTGGCTGAAACTTCTTGTTAAAAAGAGTTAAACAATAAAAATAATTAATATCCATTATAAAAAGAAGGGAATGTGATGACCGAGTTACCCTCAGGATGAGGGTGCAGTAGAGAGTGTAATTGGGCAGGTAGGAGAGGGGGCATGTGAAACTAAGTAGAAGAGGTCAATAGTTCAGTGATATCATAAGTTTCATTTGATTATTTTAAAAATAGCAGGAGGAGAATTTAGTCGATCGAGGAGGTGACTGCCACTTCTATCAAGATTAGTCCTAATCTAAAATCATGTTTTCTACCTGTGATTAAGTTGGACAAAAAAGAACAGTCACGAAAAAATGACTGGAACTTGAAAGAGGAAATTTTAAACTTAAAAAAAATAAAATTTTTATGGAAAAGTCATTTCGTCTATATAAGTGAGTCTTTAAAATAAATATTAGATATCTAGATTTTTTTAAGGTCTTTTTTCGGCACCGGAGGCTATTTAGACCCCGTCTCTATTTAATTCAATTGGTTGGTAGCCAATTAAATTTTTGTCGTTTGAGACGAAATGCGAACCCCTGGCCCTAAGCTCAAGAGGCAAGAACTCACTGTGTTATGACCGAAGGGCAAATATAGATTTAAAAAATTAGATTAAAGAAATCAAACCTATATAATAATTTCATAGATTGTAGAAAAATATAAAGTAACTCCAAAAATGCAAAAAATCTTAAAATTGAGTGTAGCTTTTAAATTTGATTATATCTCTGGAACCACTCATCAGATAAGAATGAAATTTAGCAAATGTATAATCCTAGATCTTAAAAAAAGACCAAGTGAAGTAAGGAGTGAGTCAAAAACGAGCAATAGAACTACGATTAACTCAGCTTTCTCAAAAGGAAATCTTACAAAATTAAATTGTAATAATTAGAATGAATATCTGCAGTTCTGGACCAAATTTTATATGAATTCATTGAAATAGAAAGAAGTATATTCACAAAAAGTGAAAAAATTAGAGGAAGTTTTGATTTTTCTATAAAAAATAAACGATGCAAAAGTAGTAGATCTCCGTATAGATATATAGAATTCGTCTAATCAACATAATAAAAAAAAGCAAACGTGAGGGGTCGTGGGACCCCCGACAGGAACGAAGTTCCTCACGCCTTTTTTTCAACTCCGAATATAATTTAACATAGAAAGAGATAGAGAGAAAGAGAATTCTCTAGAGCCGGCAGGGGGTGTGGGCGTGGCCTCGCCATGGCTTCGGCTAGCATCGCCTTCCTCCGCTGACGCTCGGTCGCTGTAACGCTTTTTTGTTACTGCTGCTTTTTTGTTACGTAAACTTCGTTCCAAAAAAAAAAAAAATAAAAAATAAAAATAAACTTTAAATCAAATGATCTCGTAGCTTGTGAAAATAGAGCAAAGAGAAAGTTTTCGACTTGGGTAGGAAATAAACGGTAGCCTTTCGGCAGTAATAGTGGTAACATGTTCACGGAACACCGATTAGCAACTTTTTTTTATTAGGAAAATTTCATTGAGCTAGAGGGCGAACAGAGAAAAAAAAGGTATAGCTGGAATCAGAGCTGCTGATTAAAGAGAGCTTGAGATTTTTATTCTCGCGTAAAAATTTGCATTTTCCAACAAAACATGTCAATAATATATTAATTAGTTTATTATTCATATTTGATCTAAGTTTTAGATTATCTGACGAGACCTTGGTAATAATCTATTATTACCAATATGGAATATGGAAAGTAGCCAATTTTTTTTTCTGTCCATGTAATTGCGATTCGTTTGTGTTATTCAAATAGGAACCATTGTGAATTTTCGTTTCGTTTGGTCGATAAAGAAGCCATTCGGAGTTTTTTTTTTTTTTTTTTTTTTGTTTATCTAACAATATGCATTGATTATCTAGTATTGTGGTTGTTTTATTACTGTTAAATGTATTTATTCTGCATGATAGAATTTCAAGGCTTAAATGCAATTTGATATTGGTATTTAAAAGTAATGTATTTAATCAAAAAATATATATACTGGTATATTATTTATACAAAATTAACTATCAAGAAAAATCTGGATTATCTATAGTATTTAGTTACTTTAGTTCAGTTAGTTCACTTGAGTCTGAGCAAGTGCACAGTACTTGAAAACGACTGCAGAACAAGCAGTCGAAACGTTGTACAGTATTTATATATAATTTTAATAAATAATTAACGGTAATACAAATGTGGTATATAATTAAAAACTCCCATAATAAAATCTTTAAATTGTAAATTAGGTTGATTGCTGGGTATATGAGATTGAAGACGGGAGAAATACTGGTTATCCTATTATGTCGTTGTCATGGGCGTAACTAGAGAATTTGGCTGGGGGGGCCATGGGACAAGCTATCCTCCGGGGGGCCTGGAAAGCCCCATATTTTCTCAATTTATCTTGGAGCAGGGAGATTTCTGGGGGAAGGGGCCCGGCACCCCCTAGTTACGCCCATGGTAGTTGTTAAAAAAAAAATTGAAGTGTTTTCTAGTTGAACATTGAAATAATGTTATATATTTGTATTAAAGATAAGAAAACCTATAATAAATAAATAAAATTATGCGTAAATGGTGTGAAAAATAATCACAATTGAAGGAAACGTTTTCCGGAGTCAATGACACTTGAATTACGGCAATGACCTTTTCCTAAGAAGCCCAAGGGCCTAAAAGTCAGATTGTTAAAAGCTACAAACTCCTGGTCCCCCTCTCCCCTCTCTTTCCTTTTGATATTCGTCCTTAATCCCACCAACGAGGCAATTCATTTTCACTACTGCAAATAAACTCAACTCGCTTTGAAATAATAAAAAATCACTGCCAAAAGAATCGGATTTTTTATTTTATTTCTTTAAGGACAATAAAAATCTAACAATATGCAAACACTGATAAGATCAATGATATATAAGCATATAATCTCGTATATATTTATTTAAATCAACTTAAAAAATTACAATTGACTAAAAATTGAATTAGGCCTAATAAAATAAATAATATTAAGTGATGTGACTGGCATATAACAGACCTATTCAAATTAGATAATAAAAAGTATTTTATTTTTTCAAATTTTCTATAAAAATGAAGGAATTTATTAAAAAAGTTTTTTAATAAAATAAAAAATAGTAATCCAAAGAACTTTTACTTGAAAAGTTTTTTTTTAATAATTAATAAAACCTGAAAAGGCGATCAATAAGTTGCTGAGGTAATTAAGTAAATAAATTAAGATCATGTATATTTTTTGTACATGAAGAGGATGAGAAAATTTATAATACATCCAGAGTTTCTCTGATAATTGAGTAGAAATATAATTTTTGTTCCTGTCATTAAATCTTGTTATGCCCAATTTCCTACTGCATTTGATTATTTTAGTAGAGTAATTAGTGTGTTAAATAGAAAGATTCACTTTTCGAAAGTTTACTATGTTAATTTAACTAGCTCGAAACTCGTATCAAATTTGTAACAAGTTGCAAACTTTAGATATGAAAAATATAAAGTTTTTATACGAACAGAAATAAAAATATCTGGCAGTTGGTCTTAAATTAATGAGATGTTTTGTAGGGAAAGGAAAAAAAGGATTTATTTATATTAGTTTTTATTCCTGTTTATAACTAAAACATGCCGCCCCTCTCCTGGTGAATTAGTTCAAGCGATAATTTTGGCGAAATTTCATTTAAAACCGAAAGTATTTATCATTATACACCTACACTGTAAAAAAAATATATTTTTTTAAGTGGATATATGAATTTTGGTAAACTGTAAATAGAAGAAATACATCTAAATAAACAGCCAAAATATTAATCAAAACCAATTAAAATAAAAATAAAAATTGTGTTTTCAAATGTTTTTTTTCGTTTCTTGTAAAATTGATTTGATGTTTGGGCTAATAGACTGGAAAGGGGGTAATTATTAATATAATCAGGGAATAATTAGGGGGGATGTGTATGGTCGTCAGGGGGGAATATGGTTATTGTGACATATATTTTTAATAGAGGGGTAGTCAATTAAATAAAACTGACAACAAAAAAATTTAACACAATTTATTCGTTTCATCTTTAAACATTAATTTTTTGTTGTTAGGGGGGACCCCCGCCATGTAATCAGGTCTATTCTCTAAAAACAGACGTTAAAATTTAAAATAAACAAATAGGAGTTAAAAAATGCTTTTCAAAATCACTTCCTTGCCTCAAATAGCTATTCTGTAAACAAAAATTTAAAGCCAAAGCGTTAACATTTAGTCTTCTTCTTCTTCTGTCCCCGCCATTATTAATCACGCGGTGCGGGGTCGGCGGACCTTACTCTCCCCTCCACTCCCCCTATCCAATGCTGTTGTCTCCGACAGGCCAAGCTCAGTCATGCTCTCTCTTGACCCGATGAAGCCAAGTCATCCTTAACATTTAGTAAATAGTGTTAAAAATTAATGCCATGTCTAGGGGGTGCTTTTAATATTTTAACGTCGTGTTTAAAATAAACATGGCGTCCTTAACCTAAAAAGTAAGGTTATGATTTTGATAGCTTTGAAATAAAAGCAACATGTTAACGTCGGTGTTAAAACTTTGTTTAGAGAATAGCATTTTTTTTAACGCTGATTGTTTTTACATTACTTTTTAACACCCATTTGTTTATTTTAAATTTTAACGTCTGTTTTTAACCTGAATATGATTAAAAAAGAGATACTTGAACAAAGAATAATATAGGCCTACTTAAATGCATGGATTTCAGGAATTTATCATTAAAATAAAAGCAAATAAGACCTTCAGTCGAAAATTTTTTTATCCATACTGTTAAATATTCAAACTCTTTAAAAAGTTGAATTTAATTTTTAAGGGAAGAGTGAATAAACCTAATTTGCATTCTAGAGTCCAGTGTAAATTAAAGAAAATATCATCATCGATTTATGTCTGCGGTGTTTCCTCTGGAAAGGGAAGACATTGGAAATAGAGTAAGGGAAAAATTTGAGCATAAAAAGCTAAAAAAAATCTGCGTAATGCATACAAGGAAGAGAGGGAAATGGGGCAATAATGATTTAGTTTCGGATTAAAATTAGCAATAATAGAGGAGGTGGGGTAGCTTAGTAATTCGAGGTAAAATTAGACACGAGTTCGAATCCGGCTTAAAAATTTCAACCAAGTCGAGCGACTCTACTGGAGCAATAGGTTTATAATACCCTTCAGTTAAAGGCACCAAGGGCTTGACCGATGAACCCCAAGATCCTCTCCTGGGGTCCTGTACCCGGAGAAGTACAGTGAAGTCCCACCCATGCGTTTTCTATTTGTGATTATTTCATTGTTTTTATAAAAGAAAATGAAAATCTTTATTGGAAATGATCTAGGTTTTAATTATGAAAGTTTATATTAAAAAATATACAATAAAACAATGAAATAATCACAAGTAGAAAACGCATGGGTGGGACTTAATATTGTCCCTCACTGTACAATAAATCCATAAGCTGGCAGTGTAGAGAAGCCAAACAACATCAAATCTATCTTTAATAAAGAACTTATGGTAAAATTATAATATTGTTTTTTTTTTTTTTTTTTTAAAGTGTAGCTCCTCTTCCTTGGACTATTAATGGGTGACCAAGAGCGGTCTAGGGGGTGGTGTAATTTTTTTTGCATGGTGTGACTGGTTGGTTATAGAAATTCATCACACACCTTTTTAACCAATTTAAAGTTCTGTACTTGTTTAGCAGATTTTTTGTGTCGAAATATATAGATTTGAACACACACCCCAACAAACCATTTTGAGAGGCACTTTTTTGGAATCAGGGACCCCCAAAACGAGTATTTCCATCAATATACTCGACATCGAATTTTTAGTATTAAAAATAAAATTAAAAAAAAAAAAAATTTTCTCAAATCTCGGGGAGGGGGTAATTACACT
This sequence comes from Euborellia annulipes, assembly GCA_023213315.1. NCBI lineage: Eukaryota > Metazoa > Arthropoda > Insecta > Dermaptera > Anisolabididae > Euborellia > Euborellia annulipes. The sequence continues at coordinate 68,677 of JAKCPI010001482.1, forward strand.
AAAGTCTCTTCACTTGTATCCGCCCTTGTAGGTGACCTAGTATTTAACTATTATATTAAAGTTGAAAAAAAAATGTTTCCCTTTCAAAATTTATTTCATTGATGTTACAAAATATATTTTTTTAAATTATTTTTCCAAGTATTCAAATATAGTAAAAGAATAATCCTTTGGCCAGTCCAATTAATCATTGAAATTCAACATTCATTTATTAATTATGTGGAGAGGAACCCTGAAGCTACATCAAAGGCCGAGGCTGCAGCCACGCATTCCCAGCTCTATTAATTAATATATTGATATTATATATTATTATACAAGTCAAAGATAAATAAATACATACGATAAACGTTAATATTCAAAATGGAATGAAAAATAATTTCGAGTGAGTTTGATTCACGATAACTTAAAAAAAGTGGATGGGAAGTCAAAAATTTGGTGTGACTGGCGAACAGCACACGACTTTCTCTTACCCTTCGGTACCAGATTTTTTGTGTCGAGATATATTTAGTTTTCCATAGCACCTTAGTTAACTTGAAATAAAGTAAAAAAGTCAATTGATTCAAAATTTCTATAAGCTCTGTGTATTTTAAATATTGACCCCATAGGGATGATTTAACATAGGCTCTATGGAAGGAAGAGTCGGAAAATAAATTTGAAAAATCTGAAATACATCAGTAAAGTGTACGTCAAACAATTTTCATTTTTAAATAGCATTTAAAAAATAGTTGAACTTTAATCTAAAAAGAAAAAGATTTATATTCTGTACCATGGGAATCATTTCTCCTATCCTTCCTATGAAGTACAAGAGTAAAGTGTGCTTCAAAAGATTTCAAAGGCAAAATGAGAATATACATTTTAAAGAGCATGTAAAAAATAAATCATTTATGAATTTTAAACAAAATTGTTGGAACGAATTTTGAGAAAATCGAAAAAAAAAAAACTGAAAAAGTACATCATTAAAGTAGTAGTACTTTTTAGCCGATTTTGTTTAAATGCTTATTTTCATGACTTCGGGAGGTGCCTAATTTAAATATAAAATTTCAATCTTGTAGCTCATTTCCTTCATGCTTAAAAATGTCCACACACAGACCAATTTGGGGGACCCACTTTTTCGGACTCAGGGGACCTCAAAACATGAATATCCATCAAAATCTCGACATGATCGCAATACTTTCTCTCTATATTTCATATATAGGATAAGAGAAAGTAAAACTAGGTCAAATTTAGGGTTAAAGGTTGTTAGGGAATTAACGTAATTAATTTAAAAAAAAAAAACTATCTTGGAGGTCCACTGTTTAGTGGTTTTATTCCAAACTGAGGTTATGCAATTTTTCGTCGCTTAGTTCACACATTTATTATTATTAAACCAAACTTTATTTTTCTCTTCTCAGATTATCTTTTACTCATGAGTAAAAAGGTGTAAATTTCACTTCTGTCCAACTTAATGTTTAATTGATCATAAATCTTAAGTAAGTAAAGAAGTATCTGTCAAACAAAATTTTAATTACACATTTCATTTCATCGTTGGCTGTCTTCCATCATTTTCTAAAGAGATGAAAAAAGTTAATTCTTAGAGACATTTTTATTTTATTAAAAGAAATAAGTAAAGAGAGATTCTGAGGTGGTTTCGTGACCTGGACTACTTCGGTTGGACGATTAGATGCGTGCCCTTGCCCTTGCCTTCCGCCTCCCCGTTTTGGACCATTTCCATAAGTAGCCATAAACACCGGCGAGAGTATTTTTTAGATAATCGTCCGGAACACACCAAATGACATCAGGCTCTCTTTTAACAAGCCCTTTTTCATTTCTATATGAAAATGATATATTGGTAGTAATGAATTTAAATTTTCACTTTAGACAGCCTCGATTTATCTTGGAGTAAATTTGATTTTATGTCCTTTTTTTGCTTAATCAAAAAAAAACGATATTGCATCAAATTAAAATACTAGTTTTTTACACAATAACTTGACTTTATTGAATAGTCATTAAAATAAAAATACTTATTTTTTGAGAGGAAACAAGCGACTTCCCAAATATTGTACAAGGATATGAAAAAATTGTTTTTTTAATATAAGTCTACGTCCCTTTTGGGTATTGAGGAAATTGTTTTTCGTTTAGTTCCTCTTCTAACAAAAAGGCCTTGTTTCATATAAAAAAAAAAATCAAAGGTCACGGGTTCGCATCCCGTCCCAGGCGAGAAATTTATTTCAATTGAATTGGATACCAATCAAATGAACTAAATAGGGACGGTGTCTAAATGCCGAAAAAGACATTAAACATATAAAAAAAAAAGTAATAAGATGACAAGATACTAGTCCAAGTTTTGAAGCTGTCAATTAACTCAATCACTACATTAATTTCGAATTTCTATTTACATTTATTTCGAAATTATGATGATGATAGGGTTAGAAAAAGTGAGGTCCGCCGACCTCACATCGCGGGAATAAGGCGAGAACAGCAGAAGAAGATTGCTCATTTGTTGCAATAGCGTCATAATTCAAAAACTCGCTATTTTTAAGCTATTGGCACAGTAAGGACTAGGAACCGACCGAATATTCGGTTTCGGTTACGGTTTCGGCCAGTTTCGGCCAAAAATCATGGTTTCGGCAGTAGTTTCGGTTTCGGCCAAAAAGTGGCCGAACCTTTCGGCCGGCCGAAACCAGAGTCTGAAAAATGGGATGAGACTCGCATGCAAAAAAAAAAAAAAAGTCAAATAATTTGCTCTTGAGGGAGAAAAAATTTTAGTCTCCCTAAAAAAAGGTAAAATGATTTTCACGGGAGGGAAAAAAATTCAAAAAAAAAAAAGGTAAAATGAAAAAAAATTTTTATAGGAAATACAATTTCGGTTTCGGTTACGGTTTCGGCCGAAACTAAGGTTGAGGCCGAATATTCGGTTTCGGTTTCGGCTGAAAATCTTGTTTCGGTCGGACCCTAGTAAGGACAACAAAAAAAAACTTATCAGCAGAGTGACATATCTGACTGAGCTTTATAGGCTATGGTTACAGTGGATGCGAATTCTGACAAAATCGTAGTATTTCGAATAGATCAGAACAGGGTGGCTACACTGTTTGCGAATTTTGAATATCAGTACGTCTCCGCGTTCCGGTCATAATGGACGACAGTGACGATTTTTATTTAATGGATAGCCCATTGCTTAAATGATTATTGATGGAAGGTGGCAAAACTACACAAGTGAATGAACTGTTTGCTTCAAGAAAGGGAAAAGGAGAGCACCGTGGTTCAAAGATCTCGGTATCAATCCTCAAAAGTTTTTCCAGTAAGTATGGATGAGTCCTGAAATCTATAAATATATTCTCCAGGGAATTGAGAAGAATATATCAAAATACTCAAATTTTCCCACAAACACTTATTATCAAAAACAAGACTAATCAACTTTTCAATGTCCTTGGTAAGGCGAAAAAACAAACCAGTTTGAAAGGTGGAAAAGTTATGACGTGTTCGTGCGTGTTCTGAAGAAGTAGTCACATCTAGAGTAAACACTCTCATTGCCACTACATAGTTTGTTTGTTCTGACGGATCTGTTTTTGTCAGAATTCGGATCCAGTGTAACCATAGGCTTATACTCGCCCGAAAATATCTGATGTTTTTTTATCTCAAGTATTCTTAAAACTTCTTTGTTGACTTCAACACTGAAACATTTCAATTAAAAAGATTTTGTGCGAGGTACACAAGTGATATTTTCGAAAATAGAGAATTAATAAGTATTGCTGCAATTCGAGTTTCTATACAAATTTATTACAATTTTTTTTTTTTTATCTACCGAAAAAACAGAAATTTTGAGTTATGCCATTCTTATGTTATGTATTAATAGAGGCCTCTTGTTTTAAATTAATTTCAATTCAATATGATAGAGAACGAAAAAGAAATGTCTTCAAAAGAAATTTCAAAGTTTAAGCACCTCTTGAAAAAAGTACGTATAGTGTTAGTGCACTTTCTCGATAAAAAAAAAAAATTTAAGAATAAAAAGAAAAACAAACAAACAAGGAAATATAAACATGCAATTTTAAAATACGATAGAAATTCTATTCAAGGATTTAACGAAGAAAGATGGCGTGTGATTTACAAGTTTATCGGATGACTAAATTATAATTGGAAAAGAAAAAAAGAGCTGAATCTTATGCAGAATGTATGATATCTAAAATCTTTATTTTATAAATTTTAATAAAAAAATATTTATTATTATTGAATTTATAAAAAAAAAAAAAAATGCATAAAGAAATCTCGTAACAAATTTATGTTTGAAAGTAAATCCAAATTTAATTCGATGCATGTGGTTTTAAAGTAGAGGAAAAGTTTAAGCTTTTAAAGCGAATCAGATAAAAAAACGCTCATGAGTATAATGAACTAACATAAAAATGAATAAAACATTGATTATTTTTTCATGGAGAGTCAGTCCTTAGAATACAAATTGTCGATTAGGGATAATTTTTTTCACACCATATTTTCATTTAGATCATTAGGTGAAAGGAAGATGACTTAAGATGGATATCCAAATGATAGCTTAAATAAATAACCTGATTAACTTTCAAAGAAGTAAATCACTTTAGAGTTTAATTAATAGAACAATTACTCAAATGTCATCGATTTTGAAATTATATAAAGTTATCATTGATCTCGTTAACTTTCTCTATGTAGAGTGAGAATGATTTGAAATATATAAACAAATTAACCAGAAATATTTTTTTTTAATCTAAAAAAATCATCCGTAAATAATAAATAAATAATTTCCTATCGCAAATATGATTAATTTGTTATTATTTACCAAAACAATTATCTTTTATCTTAGTTTTAATTTTTTTCAATCAAATGTGAAGTTTTAATTGCAATAACATACAACAACAATGTTGAACAAGAATGGTTTTAAATTGTTTATGGAAGCGGTTGGCAACAATAATACATATAGCCTAAAAGAATGAACTAAAAAATTGTGTCCTAAACAGCTTTGGTATACAAAGGATCTTTTTGGATGCTGCAACCTGTCTTTCTGTGTTATTTATGTGGAGGTATAAACAGGATACTATTTCAAATACTGTATTTGAAATACATTTGTATTTTATATTTCAAATACCTGAGTTTTAAGTATTTTGTATTTCAAATACTTAGATCATTTTTTTGTCCAGTTCAATATTTCAACTTTTTTTAATTTAATTTTGACTTCTTTATAGATGTGAGATAGTCACACGAATTTACTGGCGACAGGTGACTTGTAAAAATGTCTGCCGTTGTATTATTTTTTATTATAATCATCAAATTAATAAAAATATTTTATTTTGAATCTAAGTATTTTGTATCCTAAATTCATAAAAAAAAAAAATACGTATTTTGTATTTAGTAATTCAAATACTTGAGTTCTAAGTATTTTATATTTCAAATATTTTTTTTTTTTTACATTTTAAAATTATATTGGTTGCTCGCGAAATTTTAAATTGTGAATTTAGTAGTCCCCAATATCTAAAAGGTTACCGAACCCTGATTTATAGAGTTCCTGAGTTGTAACATTTTTAGAACATAAAGAAGTGATATCTAAATTTATTTAATAATGAACTAATTATAAAAGTGTCTAATTTAATTAAAATATAGCCTATATAAAACATAGAAAAGCATAATTTGTTAATTAAATATTGAACCAAGATCCTCTTGAGTCTTTCTATCTATATTCTGACCCCAAATGCCTATCTTCTCTTCTTATCTTAATTAGAAAAGGAACAAAAGAAAAATAAAATGGGAGGAACAATTAGAGTTGTAATTATAATATTAAGATATTTAATTAATTGATATTATTAGAAATATATATATACACAAGTCCTCCGGGAGATGAATTAAGATAAATAATAAACAAGGTGGATTCGTTGATGTTCCCCTCCTAAATGGGTCTATCGCCTTAAATGCAGGCGGCCAAACTTAACAAGACAATCAATGAACAAAACATAACAAAAGACGCCAACCTAAGGCCCTTAGAGAAAATTTAGTCCGAGGGATAATTACAAATTATATTTTGTTATGCAATGAAGATGTTATCATTAAGAATGAAATAATAATCAACGTTAAAAATTCAGTCGTTAATTGAAGGAGAATGTTATTTTAATAATTTAATTAGGATGTACAAAACGATTATGTTGAACATTATTAAACATAGTCTTAGTATGGAATGGGAAATTTGAAGGCAGGGGTTAGCTGGACAGCTGCCCGGGGACCGAGAACCAGGGCTTCATCTCTCTCTGTCAACTATGAGTTAAATGTCAATAAACATGATCTAAATATTTATTAAGGTCATTTGTAATACCCTTAGCATAGATTTTATTAAATAATTTATTTAATTTTAACTTTCTATTACCTATATGTATATGCTAATATACATATTTATATATATAGAGAAAGTATTGGATTCATGTCAAAAATTCGATGTCGAGATTTTGATAGATATACACGTTTTGAGTCCCCTGAATCAAAAAAAGTGGTCTGACTATGTGTGTGTGCGTGTGTTCAATTTAAAGCATGAAGGAATTGAACTAGGAGGTTGAAATTTTATATTTAATTTAAGCACCCCACTAGAGCGTGAAAATAAGCTTTTAAACAAATTCGGTCAAAAAGTATAAGTACTTTACTAATGTACTTTTTCAGTTTTTTTCGATTTTCTCAAAATTCGCTATAACGATTTTAATTAAAATTCAAAAATCAATTATTTTTTAGATGCTCTTTAAAATGTATACTCTCATTTTGCCATTGAAATCTTCTGAAGACCACTTTACTCTTGTATTTTCTAGAAAAGAGGAGAAATGGTTGCTATGGTAACAAAATATAACTATTTTCCCATACTTGTAAATTTTACATCTGAATTCAAATGTACCGTACTGTCGGGAACTAAATATATCTCGAAAACAAAAAAATCTGGTGTGACAAGAACAGAATACAACTTTCGATTACCAAAGGTAAAAGAAACTTGTGTGCTGTGCGACTAGTCACACCAGCTTTTTTAAAGAAGATATTAAATTAATAGGACGCCATGGATTTGGTGTTAGAAGAGAGATAACAACCCTTGAATTATTAATAAACAAAATGTGGATGAAAATCACGGGTGAAACAGACTTGCCTTCCATTTATAACAATTTTTTTGTCAAAAAACGATTTATTGAAAAACCCCTTTTTCATTGTTATTCCTTTTTTTTTTTTAAATACACTTAAATATAAAAAGATATTTGATGTGACTAAATCTTTTTGGGAGTATATTATTATTTATATTTTACATGTTTTTTTTTTGTTTTTTTATTAATTTATACAAAAAAAAAAAAAAAAGTTATCTCTTCAGATGTACAAAAAAGTTTTCTTGTCCCTAATTACGGTGTGTACTTAGTCAAGTAAATTTGTTTAAAAAAAAAGATGAATCAATAATTTTGCTAACAAAGGGTGCGATTTAATTCTTAAGGGGCATTTCGTTCCCTTCCCTTTAGGCACTTTAACATTCAATGCCTTGAAAGAACTCTTTAAAATATTAAAGTCGAAAATTCGACGGGTGACTATTTAAAAAAAAAAAAAAAAATTAAAAAAGTTATTTGGAAAAATCTTTGGAACCAGAGTCGAAAAATAACTACTCGTATTTTGATCCTCTTAGTTCTCGTAAACTCCTAACAATTACTCTTTTAGTCCTCATTTATAACCAAAAATATCAATTTCTTCTCGCTTTTGCCGATTTACTCATCATATTTACAGATTTATTTCTCAGTATCTCTTATACATCCATTGAATAAAATTATTGCTTAACCAAATGATGACGCGTCTTCGAGTAAGGGCGGTGATGGTGAAATATTCATCGACTCCATGGAGGCGAAAGAAGGTAAACTCTCCTGGAACACCACTTTGGGTGTTAATAATAAGCTGTTATATTTTAAGATTGATTCCGGTGCCGAGTGTAACATTTTATCTTATAAAGACTTTAAAGAGGCCGATATTCACCAATCCTTACTGAGAAAGACCTCAGCAAAAATATCAAACTCGAAAGACTCTATCCCTATTTTAGGTTATGTTATTATAGAGGTCAAATATAAAAATAAGTCATATAAATTAAAATTTTTTATTATAAAAATATTTTAGGACTTAAGAGCTGTTTAGAATTAAACTTAATTGCAAGAGTAGATGTGGTGACTATTTCAGATTACGACCATTTATTTGATGGCAAAATAGGACTAGGGGATGAACCTGTAAAAATAGAAATAGACAAAAATGTAAAGCCAGTTATAATGCTATTTAGAAGAATCCCTTTTGCTTTAAATAATGCAGTTAAGAAAGAACTGGAATGAATGGTTGAATTGGGGATTATAGAGAAGGTCGATAAACCTACGGGTTGGGTATCACAGATGGTTCTCATTCAAAAGAAAGATGGGAAATCATTAAGGGTTTGTTTAATCCCGAGACTTTTGAATCAGGCCATAAAAAGGGCTCATTTTCCATTTCCAACCATCTACGAAATCAGTTCGAAATTCAAGGTTGCGATTATACCTTATTTAAAAAAGATATTCAACCTATGTGGAAAGATGATGCAAATAAGCTAGGAGGGTGATAGCTTATAAGTCTTGATAAGAAACAAAGGACCCCACACCACGGGAATAATCAGGCGAGGAAAGAAGAAGAAGACATGTAGACACATTTATGATACTGATTATGATATTAATTAATCAAGGTCATTTATAATAAGCATGTGCGAGGTGACATGCTGTGCAGTCTATCGCTTTCATTTATTTTTCCTATTCAATTATCAAACTGGAGTTCTACTGTACACTTATAAAAATAATAAACTTGTAAATACCCACACCCGCGTTGTTTATTTTTATTTTAAGACAATATAACACAAGTATTCCTCGTTTCTCCTCAATTTCTAATACGGTTTTTTACTGAAAACGACAAAATTTCAAAACACTTAAAAGATAAAATTATCTAAATCAGCATAATTTCAAATAGTAGCTACTATAAAAAAATGACACATTGCCCGCTATTCTATTTGACAGTTATTATAAATGGCAAGAGAGCAATATGTCAAATGTTAGCGATATACCCGCTAAGGGACATAAGAAACATGAATTTCGCTTTTTGATTAATTATTCAGAATTGGAAGGAAGGGGGGCATGAGCAATGGGGTCATTGGAAAGCAAATGATCCCCTAAATGACACTAAGGACACCAAAGTATTATTAACTTAAAAGTTTTAGTAGAAATTTTTTTTTTAACTAATTTTTAAAGACTTAAGGGTGAATAAATTTGAATATATTCTAAAAAAGAACAAAACACTCAAGAGTGAAAAATCAAATCTGTTTTAGAGCAAAATAAAAAAAAAAAAACTGTTTTTTCAAAGAATACATTTTTTTAAATGAAAGTAGAAAATAATCGTCCAAGATATGCCTGAGGGAAAAAAGAATGGGTGAAGATGTCTCTAACGTTGGACCCCCGCCAACTTGCCCTGGTAGACAGGAAGCCGCCGAAGGACGGCTTTGCGGCTAGTTTATCATAATATTTTAATTAAATCCTGACATATTCCTGCCGATTTAGAGAACAATATTCAACTAGACCCCTATATATATTTCATTATTTTATATAGTTTGAATGTATTTCATAACTAATGTACATAAAGACATAATCAGAAGCTCCGATAGTGGTTCAAATTGGAACCGAAAAGTCAACGGTTGTTTAAAATTTTTAGTAAATTATTTCACACTATTTTACATCTATAAAAAACTTCAATTACTATTTTTGCAAATCTTTCCAAAGAAAGTAGTAATAAATAGTAGTGCATTTATTAAAATAATCTAAATAAAAAAAAAAAAAAAGTAAAAAACTACACTTCAAAAAGTGAAAAAAAAAAAACTGATAAATTAGAATGGGAAATTGATTTTTAATATTAAAATGAAACATATATATGTTATTATAATTAAAGTCTTTCGACATCTGATGCTATTTAGGCTACATTTAAATTTATGAATTACTAACTAATGGAATTTTCATGTGAAAAAATATTAAGCCAGCCTTTGTTTTTTTCCTAAAACGTAAATACAAAGCGTTCAATTTCCTTATAGAAAATAATTAAGGGTAATAGTAATAATATATTAAAAATTGATATATTGATATTAATAATTCTTGTATAATTTATATATACAAAAATAATATACAATTATGTCGATAATAAATTTAAGAACTCATTTATAATGAATATGTATAATAACTCTGCAAACATATTTTTTAAAAGACCAAAGAGGAAAATTTCATGGGAGTTTTATGTGAGGATAAAAAAGACTTTATTAATATAAGTCTAATAAAGTTTGTTTTACAAAAAGTCTTAAAAGTTCGTCTTCTTCCAAAAAATATAATAATTTAAATGAGATGTCTTTTAGTCTTTAATATAAATAAATGCTTTCTATCTAAATGAGAAAATTGGAATTAGAGAAAATTTCGTTTATCTCTCTTAAGATATCAAAGGAGTTTATTAATATTGAACGCAATTTCAAATGATATAAGAAAATATTATCATGAAAAATATGAGTTTGACTAAGATGAAAGAATGATAATTGAATGAGTGACTGGAAAAACGGAGAGTCTTATTTATGTATTTATTTATTTATTTTTAGAAATGCAAATCTCAAAAGATTCGAAATTAAAATGTTTTAATTAAAAATCTGTTGTGAATTAAAACAAGACACATCTTTCTCTTACCTTACGTAATCAAAAGCTGTGTACTGTGCAGTCACACCAGATTTTTTTGTGTCGAGATATATTAAGTTTCCCATAGCACCTTAGTCAGGGATGGGCGTTAATCAGTTACATGTATTTGAAATACAAGATACCAAATACAATATTAATTGGTATCTTGTAACTCGTTACAGAATTGGCAAAGTAATTGCTATCTTGTATTTCGTTACATTTTTTAGTAATTGGTATCTGAAATTCGAGATACCAAATACTTTTTTTTTTTTTTAATTTGCCGCAGTGTAAAAAGTCTTGCAGAGGGAGCTGAAATCGTTTTAATTTATTTAATATTACTGTATGTAATCGTCGTGTGGGTTCTCTGCTCCGGATCTTAGTAAAAACTAGTAACGAGAAGTCAATCAATCCGCCAAATTTTCACTCTTCGTTAAAAAACTTTTTTGCTTTCTTCTTTCAACCAGCTCTCAACGACTAAATATTTGTTCTTCTGCCCCAGTTGAAAGATTGTTTTCATTTGCGGGTTTATTCATTCTCCATCAAGGTCCAGATTATCCGACAAAACTTTTGAAAACTTGGTTTTTTGAAACCTTTTCATATTTTTATAAATAAATTTTTTTTAGTGTCATGAATAATTTTATTGTTTTCGATTTTCCAAAGGTATTCTCCAATATAAGTTTAGCTGCCACTTTCCTAAACTAAATTTATTTAGGGTTCCAGATAGAGCCCTGCACGGGCCGATTTTTTTTGGCCCAGACCGGTCCGTGTCCGTATTTTTTTTTGACTTCCCGCCCGTACCCGGCCCGTAGTTTTTTACCATTCTTCAGGCCCGCCCGGAATTTTTTCAAACCTGCCCATACCCGCCCGAGATTTAGTGAATGAATGAACGAATGTCTAGCAATTTTTAAATAAAATTTCATTTGCATGCCCGTCCGCCCGAACCCGTTTATTTAGACTTGCTACCCTCCCGTATCCGCCAGTAATTTTTTCATGGCCTCCAAAGCCCGCGGGCCGGGCGGGTAACGGGCCTACGGGCCAACCCGTACCCGCGTACCCGTGCAGGGCTCTAGTTCCAGAATTACCCCTCCAAAAAGTATTTTAAAATCAAGGAAAAATTTGTTTGTAATTGGTATTTTCAATGTATTTGAAATACGTAATTGGTATTTTGTATCTCGTTACACAAACCCGTGAATAATTGGTATCTTGTATTTCGTTACAAAAATCTGAAGTAATTGGTATTTTGTATCTCGTTACTCAAAATCGAGTAACTTGCCCATCCCTGACCTTAGTTCTAAACTTGCATTTTAAATGTTGACTGCTTGAAATAAACTATAGTAATTTTTCAAAATTTTAATCTCATATTTGGATATTTTAAACATAATTAAATACAAAATTTCTTAAGAATTGGAAATTTTTTTTTTTAATGTATAAAAGTTTCCAATCCCCTTTTGAATTGAAATTTACATACAAATCACCATAGGGATTTAATATTGGCTCGATGGAACCAGAAAATGAATTTAAAAAATCTGAAATACTACATCAGTAAAGTGTACTTCAAACATTCTGTTCACGAAAAATTTTATTTTTTAGAGGTAAAAAAATAATTGATTTATGAATTTTAATAAAAATCATTCGAGTCAATTTTGAGAAAATCGAAAATAAACTAAAAAATCTGGTGTGACTGGCGCACAGCACACAACTTTCTCTTACCCTTCGGTAAGAGAAAGTTGCGCACTGTGCTGGTCACACCAGATTTTTTGTGTCGAGATATATTTAGTTTCCCATAGCACCTTAGTTTCAAACTTGCATTTTAAATGTTGACTGCTTGAAATAAACTATGGTTATTTTTCAAAATTTTAATCTCATATTTGGACATTTTATACACAATATAGAATCGTAAATAAATACAAAATTTCATAAGAATTGGAAAAAAAAAATTTTAAATGCGTAAAAAGTTCCAAAGGGGACCCCCTTTTGAATCGAAATTAACATACAAATCCCTATAGGAAATTAACATTGTTTCTATGCGAAGATAAGGTGGAAAGGGAATTTAAAAAAAGAGTAGAGACAGGCGATAATGTTTGCAAGTGAGAGAGAGACATATATGTTTTCTTTGAAACAATTAAAGACACAAATAAATTAAAAAAAAAATGGGAATTTAAATAATAATTGATTTTTAATCTAATAAAAAGAAAAAGATTTAAATTCCGTTACCATGGCAACCATTTCTATCTTTCCTATGAAGAACAAGAGTAAAGTGGTCTTCAGAAGATTTCAACGGCAAAATGAGAATATACATTTTAAAGAGCATCTAAAAAATAATTGATTTTTGAATTTTAAAAAAAAATCCTTGGAGGGAATTTTGAGAAAATCGAAAAAAACTGAAAAAGTACATCAGTAAAGTACTAGTACTTTTTGGCCGATTTTGTTCAAAAGCTTATTTTGAGATTCTTCAAAGGTACTTAAGTTAAATATAAAATTTCAACCCGGTAGCTCAACTCCTTCATGCTAAAAAAATGGTTCCACACATACAGACACACACACACACACACACACACACAGACCAATTTGCGGGACCCACTTTTTTGGACTCAGGGGACCTCAAAACATGTATATCCATCAAAATCTCGACATCGAATTTTTGACATGATCGCAATACTTTCTCTCCTATATATTTCATATATAGGGTACGAGAAAGTAAAAAGTACTTCAATAAAGCACAAGTAGTTTTTGGCTGATTTTGTTCAAAAGTTTATTTTAACTGTCAGGGAGGGTATTTAACTTAAATATAAAAATTCAATCTCGTAGCTCATTTCCTTCATGCTTCAAAACGTTACACACCCATAGTGACTAATTTGCGATTTTCTCAAAATTCACTCCAACGATTTTGTTTAAAATTCATAAATTAACTATTTTTTAGATGCTCTTTAAAAAGTATATCAGTGAAATTTTTCGTGGAAATCGTTTCAAGTACACTTTACTGATATGGAAGCATTCGTAGCGCAGCGTCATCTATGAATCAAGTTTGGAACTTAAGTGCTAAGAGCAACTAAATATATCTCGACACGAAAAATCTGGTAAGACAAGCGCAGTACACAACTTTCTCTTGCCAAAGAATAAGAGAAAGTTGTGTGCTGTGCGACCAGTCACACCAGAATTTTGTTTAAAAAATTTGTAAATACAAGTGTTTATTTTATTCCACTTGATACTAGATATAGACTACAGGTAGGTATTGAAAATGAGCTGGAATTTCGATATTTACAAAATTTATCTTCATTTATTCAATAGAATATGTAGAGCATGAAAATAAATTCGACCTCAAGCCTTCCCTTCACCCCAATCTTTTATTCTTACAAATAGAGAGAACAAGACTTGTCTTGAATTTCGATTTTTAATTTTAACTTCCCTAGTACAAATTGGTAAAGAATATTGAGAGTTTTAAATAAAAACATCAGTAAAGTACTAGTACTTTTTGGCCGACTTTGATTAAAAGCTTATTTTGTCGGTCCCGGAGGGTGTTTAACTTAAATATAAAATTTCAACTTCATAGCTCAATTCCTTCATGCTTTAAATTGAACACACACAGACAGACAGACCATTTGGCGAAAACCACTTTTTTGGATTCAGGGGACCTCAAAACGTGAAGGTCCATCAAAATCTCGACATCGAATTTTCGACATGAATCCAATACTTTCTCTCTCTATATATTAACATATATATAGAGGTAAGAGAAAGTAAAAATTCCTAGAGCTTATTCTAATTCCACTTTCATTCATTGTTTTTATATATTGATGAAAAGAAATGAAAATAAATAATCGATAAATTAGAGAGATTCCTTTTTCAATCAAATTCAAGTCAATATTAGATCTGAATAATAAATTAAATTTGTATTGATTTATTTGAGGTGTGTTTCGAAAAGCCGTAGATTATTTAAGATGGTAGAATTAAAAAAAAAATTCTATTCGGCTCAATATATTCAATCACTATTGACCTTATTTTATTCATTTGGTATGCTTATCAATCAATCAATTGGAGGGGAGATAAGTTTTTTAAAGAAAATCTTAAAAAATAATTAATATAAGAATCAAAATTGTTTGGGGAAAATTTTTTGACTGATTTTATTGAAATAATTCGAGAAGTAGGTTTTTAATTTGTTATAATTTTTCAAATTATCTTCTTTTTGATGAGATTTTTACTTTCTCTTTGCTATATATATAGAGAGAGAAAGTATTAGATTCATGTCAAAAATTCGATGTCGAGATTTTGATGGATATACACGTTTTGAGGTTCCCTGAGTCTAAAAAAAGTGATTTATTTGTAAAAAAATTACAAAGTTTCGGCCATTTATTCTGTGTCCTTCTTCAAGTACAATCCAGCTAAGATTATAAAGGTTGTTACATCTGTGACAATCTCAATTGAAATACTTGAGAAAAAATAAATATAAATAATAATAAACTAAAAAAAAAAATCTTTGTTTTTTCTCAACTAATTCAATTGAGATTGTCACAGATGTAACAACCTTTATAATCTTAGCTGAATTGTATCTGAAGTAGGCCACAGAATAAGTGGCCGAAACGTTGTAATTTTTATAAATAAACCACAGTTAAACCGAAAATCAAATTCTTTTACCAATAATAACAACTATGAAAGCCTAAACTCCAAAAAAAAATCTAAAGAAGTGGTTTAAGAAACATGGTATGTTTGTCTGTGAACAAAATATCTCAAGAACTAAAAGATCTAGGAGGTTGAAATTATATATTTAAATTCGGTATCTCCCTGAGGCGTGAAAATAAGCTTTTGATCAAAATTGGCCAAAGAGTACTAGTACTTTACTGATGTACTTTTTCAGTTTTTTCGATTTTCTCAAAATTTACTCTATCGATTTTGATTAAATTTCATTAAAAAATAATTATTTTTGATTGACTCTTTAAAATGTATATTATCATTTTGACATTGAAATCTTTTGAAACAGACTTTATCTTCTATTTCATAGGAAGGATAGAAGAAATGGTTGCCATGGTAACAAAATATAAATATTTTCCCATTTTTATATCTTGAATTCTAATATATTGGCGGAAAATAAAGTTATCCCGACACAAAAAATCTGGTGTGACAAGCACAGAACACAACTTTCAATTACCGAAGGTAAAAGAAAGTTGTGTGGTGTGCGACCAGTCACACCCGATTTTTATTCTTATTGTTCTATCACCAAGAGTTTGATAACATTCAAATGAAATTTTTGTAAAATTTATATTTTCTTTTCATAGTCAAAAATCATTTTTGATTTCGATAGAATAAATAAGAAAATTACTAACATTTTATAGGTAAATAATTAAACACAAGTAGGTTTATTGTAGGTACAAGTAACATTGCAATAGTCAATTTGTCATTATAAATCAATTTTAAATAAATGAGAAAATAATTTTTTTTTCACTTTTATAATAAATTGTTTTATAAAAAAAAAAAAAAAAAGTTACTTGTGGACATAGATAAACAAAAATATAACTTTTTATCGATTAAGAGCAATATAAATAAATATCGAAATGTATTTACTTGGATAAAATGTTTATTCAACTGTCAAACACTCTTTCCATGGTGGCCGGGGAAGGGGGTGGAGGGAGGAGGGGGAAGTCCGGAGCCGAATCTGTGCAAATATCAAGATGGAATGGCAAACCGTGTTTTCACAGCATTTCACACGACTCTATAAATTGGAGTCCTTTTGGTAGAAAGTCTCTGGGCATCGCTTTCTAAACATTCAATTGAAATTGATTTATAATTAAGTAAATTTCGGGGTTAAAATTAAACCCGGTTCAAATAGAAATTAAATTTTCGAATCATTTCATTTGGAAATATTCTATTCTATAGACCAATGATGATAATACCGTAATTATTCTTATTATATTATTGTACATATAAAAGGTAAATAAATATGTTTTGATAAAAACTGATCAAAAATTTTATTAAAAAAAAAGTATGCTATTTGCTCAACTTTTAGGCAGATTTTCAAAAAATCTTGTAGAAAAAATGTATATTTTTTTAATTTAGAAAAACTAAAAAAAGAGATTTTTCAATGTAATGTTTGTATATAAAACAAAAAGAGAGGAACAATTGTAATAATATATAACTTTTTTAATTAAATCAAGAATAATACATTAATTAATCAGAAATGAATATGGAATGTTTTTTTTTTAAATAAACTGAATAACAATAGAACTAGGAACCGACCGAATATTCGGTTTCGGCCAGTTTCGGCCAAAAAGTAGCCGAACCTTTCGGCCGGCCGAAACCAGAGTCTGAAAAAATGGGATGAGACTCGAATGCAAAAAAAAAAGGTCAAATAATTTGCACTTGAGGGACAAAAAAAATTTAGTCTCCCTAAAAAAAAAGGTAGAATGATTTTCACGGGGAAAAAAAAAATTCAAAAAAAAAAAGGTAAAATGAAAAAAAATTATTATAGGAAATACAAGTTTCGGTTTCGGTTACGGTTTCGGCTGAAAATCTTGTTTCGGTCGGACCCTAAATAGAACATTCTAAATAGATAAATGATAAAGAATATTGATTATAAAAATATATCATTGTCAAAAAAATCTGGTGTGACTGGTCGCACATTTCTACTATCTTTCCTATGAAATACAAGAGTAAAGTGTGCTTCAAAAGATTTCAATGGCAAAATGAGAATATAAATTGTTATAGTTATTCTTTTGTTAAAAAGGGTCGTTCGGCCTATTGGCTGCTTTGAAAAAGGTATTAAATATAAAATTGCACTAGTAAATATAAAATTGATGTAGACAAATAATAGTGCATCAAAAGTTATATTTTCCCAAAAGGACTCAAGATGACTAAATAATTATCTCTACCACCGATTGAGAAGCTTGTTGGCCGAGAAAATTACAACAGTTGGAGATTCGCAATGAAAGCGGTTCTAACGCTTGAGGAACTTTGGGACACGATCGAACACAAGCCCGAGGTTGTCGTCGATTCGAAGAAGGACAGTACAGCATTGACCAGAATCATTCTTCATATAGACAAGGTAATATATTCACAAATTTTATCTGCAAAAACGGCTAAATAAGCCTGGGATAAATTAGAAAAGGCATTTGACGACTCAGGCCAATCATGGCGCATAGGATTAATGCGGACATTAATTACGACGCAAATAACAAATTGTACATCTATAGAAGATTATTGCAACCAAATAATCACAACGACGTTCAAGTTAACTGAAATAGGTTTTGAAGTCAGTGAGGAATGGGTCGGTACAATTTTGCTAACAGGACTTCCGGAAATGAATAATAATGGCGTTAGAAAGATCCGGAATTAAAATCACGGGCGATGCTATAAAAGTAAAATTGTTACAAGATATAAAAGTGAGCGAACTAAAGAGCCCCGATGCTGAGTCAGCCATATTAGTTACAATTTGATAATAAATTGAAATGTCATATTTGCGGTAAAACAAATCATTTAGCACGCAATTGCTTTCTTAAAAATAAGCAAAATAATTCAAATAAAAATAGGGAAAATTCAAAAAATATAGATAAAAAGGCATTTTTAGCTTATTTTTCAAATGAATTGGAAATAAATGTCGATTGGTATTTAGACTCATGTGCATTGAGTCATATTACCAAAAACAAAAATCTAATTAAAAATGCCGTTCTAAAAGTGCAGTGATAAATGCAGCAGACAATTCAGCATTAACATCTATGATGAAAAGTCACGTTGCTGAAGACTATATTACTTGAAGAGAACAAACTCACCAAAAGGATGGGTCCAATCTCTGGTCGAAATGCAGATGTCGTGTTGACCCTAAAATAAAAAAATAAAATGTTATAAAAATTATAATAAATATCCATGCAATGACTTTTATATATATATTAACATAAAGGATTCACATGGATAGTAAAACCAAAAAATCTGGGGTGACTGGCACACAGCACACAACTTTCTCTTACCCTTCGGAAAGAGAATGTTGTGTACTGTGCTTGTCACACCAGATTTTTTGTGACCAAGAGTTAAGTGTGCTTCAAAAGATTTTAATGGAAAAATAAGAATATACATTTTAAAGAGCATCTAAAAAATAATTGATTTTTGAATTTTAATCAAAATCGTTGGAGCGAATTTTGAGAAATCCAAAACAACTGAAAAACTACGTCAGTAAAGTACTAGTACTCTTTGGCCGATTTTGATCAAAATCTTATTTTCACGCCCTAGGGGGGTGCCTAATTTAAATATTAACTTCAACCTCGTAGCTCTATTCCTTCATGCTTTAAATTGAACCCAGACAGTCAGAAATATAGACACACACATACAGACAGACCATGTCGCGAAAACCACTTTTTTGGATTTAGGGGAACTCAAATCTCGACTTTAAATTTTCGACTTGAATCCAATACTTTCTCTCTATATATATTAACATATATAGAGGTAAGAGAAAGTAAAAGTACTAGTACTTTACTGAAGAGCTTTATCACTTTATTCAAATTTTTCAAAATTGGCTCTAAAAATTTTGATTAAATTCATAAATCAACCATTTTTTAGATGCTGTTTGAAAATTATATCAGTAAGATTTTTCGTGGAAATTGTTTGAAGTACACTTTACTGATGTATTTCAGATTTTTCAAATTCATTTTCCGGCTCTTCCGTCCATAGAGCCAATGTTAAATCCCTATGGTGATTCAAAATGGGGTCCCCTTTGGAACTTTTTACATATTTAAAAAAAATTTTCCAATTCATATGAAATTTTGTATTTACTTAGGATTCTCTATTAATAGAATATCCAAATTTGAGATTAAAATTTTGAAAAATAACCATAGTTTATTTGAAGCAGTCAACATTTAAAATACAATTGAAACAAAAAAAAAGCAAAATCTGGTGTTACCCACAACTGTCACACCAGATTTTTACTACTTGTATCAGAGGGCGTGTTATTAGAAAAGCCACCTCATATATAAAAGTATTGATTTAAGGACCAAATGTAAACAAAATCAGTTTTCTTACGATCAATATTATGTAGTTGTTGGGGGTAGAGTACGAAAAACATATTTGATAAAGGCCAGTTGAATAGATGGGTTGTTCGATTATTTATCTTTGACAGGAATAAATTCATTTATTTTAATAAAAAAAAAAAAATTACTAACAATATTAGTTCAAAAAATAATGAAAAGAAAAGTTTTTTTTTTATATCTTCCAGGTGGAGTGAAATATTAGTAAATTAAAATATAGAAATAAAACACTCGGTTATCTGTATGATGATATTTATTAATTATAAATTAACACTTGATATTTTATTTGCTCACTCGATTAGGAGCATAAATTGTTAATTTATAATTAATAAATAACTTGAAGCAGATAACCGAGTGTTTTATTTGTATATTTTACAAAATGTTTCAACGAGTCTACAAGTTTAATTAATTTTTGTAGTATTCTCATGTTTACTTTTTTTTTGTTATAGAGTGGGAAATGAGAAGTTAGTCATCAGGAAAAAAAGTATTTATTTTAGTTTGTTGACGTTTTTTTGCTGTCTCAGCACAAAATGCTTTGACTCACAAACATGGAAGGTCAACAACTAAGCTTTCAAAAAGTTTTTCTATCCATTATGCAATAAAAAAAAATTTAGTCAGTATGAAAATAACATATATGATGTTTTTGATAATAATGTGTTATATTAAATAAATTCTGCTATTTGATTAAAATGTGAGTTTGGCCTCGTAAATAAATATAATTAAATTTCTATTATAATTAAATTAAAAGTTAAAATAATATACCATTTAAATTTAATAATTATTTTTGATAGAAATAAAATTTAGTATTTTATTAACTATTAAGGTGAATTATGAATAAAAAAAAAATTTTTATAAGAACAAAATGAACAGGGTTCGAAGCCTATGAGCGTAGGAAATTAATTTAATATCGTTTTTTTTTTTTTTTTTTTTTTTCGCTTTCTCTGATAAAAAATTCAATGTCGAGATTTTGATGGAAATAGATGTTTTGAGGTCTCATGTCTGTCTGTGTTCAATTTAAAGCAGTGGTTTCCAAACTTTATGCTACCACGCCTCCCTTAAAAATAATTAATCTTATGACGCCTCCCCCCTCCCCCCATTTTATAAGATAATACAAAACAAAAATTTGTAATGCTAAAAAATATAAATTTATATAAAAATATTTTTTTTATTTATTCTTATTTATATTAAAACTAGCAATCATTTGGAAAATTGGTCTTGGGGGCCAATATTCGCGCCTCCCCTTAAACTAGTCCGCGCTTCCCTAGAGAGACGCGACTCATAGATTGGAAAGCGCTGATATAAGGGTATTTTATGGCTGGTGAAATTTGTACCAGGAATGAAAGTTTGAAGAAAACGCAACCAGAATTTTTTCTTTAAAAATATATTTAAACAGCTGACGTTTCGGCCTTGGTCAAAGCCATCCTCGGATGATCACTAACAGCTCCGAGGATGGCTTTGACCAAAGCTGTTAAAATATATTTTTAAAGAAAAAATTCTGGCTTCGTTTTTTCTAACTTTCATTCCTGAAGAAAAATATTTTTCTAAAATCATATTTTCACGCCCTAGGGGGGTGCCTAACTTAAATATAAAATTTCAACCTCCTAGCTCAATTCCTTCATGCTTTAAATTGAACCCAAACAGACACACACAGACCATGTCGAGAAAACCACTTTTTTCGATTCAGGGGCCTCAAAACGTGTATATCCATCAAAGTCTCGATATCGAATTTTTGTCATGAATTCAATAATTAACTTATACAGATAGGTAAGAGAAAGTAAAAATTCAAATCCGAATTGAGATTAGTTCTAAATACAAAAAAATGCGATAACTCACCCCAGTAAAATTCTAAGTGGACTAATGATATCTTACTTTTCTACCTAACGAAAAAAATCCCTACAAAATTCTGCAAGGGATTCGATGGGTTCCTAAGTTACCCAGTGTTATTATTATCTGTTTATGAGAGTTTCGAAATCTTCAAAAATTAATTCCGCCCCAGTAATAAGAAATTTTAGAATGACATTAAAATGTTTCTATTCTACTATACTATTTGCTAAATATAGAATATATTTTTTAACTCAAACGGAATGCATTTATTTTTTAGTAAAAGTATTAAAAAACATTAATATCTTTATGCATTATAGGGGATGGGGCATTAACTCCCCCTGGTTAATGCCTTCATACCTCCCCCTCCCCCCCCATTTAATGAAATGCGAGCCTTCACCGCGAATTACTCTCAAAATAATTTGAATACATTTATAAATAATTATTTTAATTTTATTTTGAAATTATTTTATTTTAATTTTCAACCCTTAATCCACCCATGTGTAAAATTATATTATGGAAATTTGATTAACAAAAATATAGACCTTATAGAAAGAATATAACGGTAAATAATGGTGACTTAAGAAAAGATAAAGAAAATGACCTCAGGCTTGGTGTAGTTGGTAGCGGCACAGTAGGCACTACATATACTCTATACCGAACGTCGCGGGTTCGGTCCCCTGGCAGTCCGAATGGATACCAAATGGCTTAAATAGAAATGCCTGGACCCCCAATATGTATATAATTAATTAATAACGGTTATCGTCAAAGTCTTAAATGGCCCGAGTTGCCGAAAAGATTGTGTAAATGTGTGTGTGAGTGTTGAGTGTGAATGAGAAAAAAAATGTGAGTGTTTAAAAAAAAAAACTAATTTTTTTTTCAATGACACCTACACTCCCTTTACCCCTTTCAACAGCTTATATCCTCCCTCTACCCTTAGTGAAATACAAAATATTTAATTTGATATTCAAAAGAATTGTTTTTCGCAGTCAAATTATTTGTTTCTGTCATTTTTTTTTTCAACGATAAAATGCATAATAATTACCTTTAATAAGAAACTCAAGAGGGTGTGCTGGCTGGCGGGGTGGTCAGGGTGGGTTACACTATATTAATTATTCACTTTAAATCACTTAAAACACATCTTAAAAGAGAGCAAGCCGCTGGGCGCCTGCCAGAAGCCACACGCTCGACTGAACGAGAGACGACTCTCTCTGCATTGGAATAAAAAAAAATGAACATATAAATTCCCTTTTTATTAAAAGTAAAAAAATAATACCTTTTGCTCTAATCTAACTATATTTAGAACTGGAAAAGAATGTCAATAAGTGATTTGGAATATTCCGAGGCCTTTCTTAAATAATCAACCCTTCATCCCCCCTAATCAAAATAATATTCAACGCTATTTTTTTTAATGTATTCTATTTATTTGACTTAGCTAAAAAAAAAATTAAAAAAAACATTTTTTTCAATTTTTCAACCCCTAATCCAATCTTTTTTTTCACATTAAATAGTAGATAGAAAATATTGAAATAATTTTAAAAAAAAGTGTTGCTAGTAATATTTTTTTTTTTTTTTTTTAATTTTTTGTCATTCACACACCCCTTCACTCAGTCTTTTCGGTAACTTAGGCCATATAAGACTTTTGACGATAGCCGTTATTAAGAATATATATATGTTTGAGTCCAGGCATTCTTATTTAAGCCATTTGAAATACAATCTTAATAAATAGAATAATTAACAATGCTATCGCCTTCGGCGAGCTTCGCGTTTAGTCAGAAAAAAATTAAAACCCTGAAAAACTTCCCTGGATCCGCCTTTGGGTTTTACACATAGTAACTTTCTTACTTTAGGCCAGTGGTTTCCAAACTTTATGTAACAACGCCTCCCTTAAAAATATTTAATCGTATGACGCCCCCCCCCCCCCACCCATTTAATAAAATAATACAAAAACAAAAATTTTTTATACTAAAAAATATAAATTTATATAAAATTTTTTTTTTTTATTTATTCATATTTATTATTTTAATTGAAAACTCGATGACCCGCAGTGGCACCGTCTCCACTGATGGTGCCACAAACTGCGGCTCATCGAGTTTATAATTAAGAAAAACCTCCGTCCAAGAATCTTCTAAATTTTATTATTTTATTTCCGCGCCTCCCTAGGGAGGCGCGCCTCACAGTTTGGAAAACGCTGATTTAAAGCATGAAGGAATTGATCAAGAAGGCTGAAATTTTGTATTTAAGTTAGGCTTGAAAATAAGTTTTTGAAAAAAAAATCAGCCAAAAAGTACTAGTATTTTACTGACGTCTTTTTTCAGTTTTTAAAGTGAAAATTTTATTACATAGACTCAAATTTTTTCGCCCGTCTAACATAATGTCCGCGTTACAAGCCGTGACGTCACCGTCCACATACCAAGTTTATTTTTTCGATTTTCTCAAAATTCGCTCTAACGATTTTGATTAAAATTCAAAAATCAGTTATTTTTTAGATGTTCTTTAAAATGTATATTCTCATTTTGCAGTTGAAATTGTATGGTAACAAAATGTTAATATTTTTCCATGTTTATAATTTTACATATATTCTATTCTAATGCAATGGTAAAAACTAAATATATGTCGGCACAAAAAATCTGGTGTGAAAAGCACAGAACACAACTTTTAATTATCGAAGGTAAGACCACCAGATTTTTTTCTAATTTAACAGTAAACAAATTGGAATAGAAATCTGAGTCTTTCGAGATCGAAACATGAGAATCCGAGTCCGATTCAATCAATTCCGCATTAATAATTTTAACTCACCCTGACATAGAGTATACGTACTATAGAAAAAACGCTAATTATATTATTAAATAATGACTTTTTATTTATTTAAGGAGGTATTTCCAGTCAATTGATTAGTAACAAAAATGTGTTTTAGTATAGATAATAATTTTATCATATTTATCATATATTGAAATCCATTATGTAACCTCAAACAAAATAAATGATTGGAAACCAGATAATTTTATGTTATTTTACCAGTCTAATTTCTACTTTATTTTACCTTATAGACCTATATGAAATACATATATATAGAGAGAAAGTATTGCGATCATGTCAAAAATTTGATGTGGAGATTTTTATGGATATACATGTTTTGAAGTCCCCTGAGTCCAAAAAAGTGGGTCCCGAAAATTGGTCTCTGTGTGTGTGTCTGTCTGTGTGTAACGATTTTTAGCATGAAGGAATTGAGCTACCGGATTCGGTCCCTTTACACATTTAAAAAATATTTTTCCAATTCTTATGAAATTTTGTATTTATTTAGGATTCTCTATTGAGTATAAAATATCCAAATAAGAGACTAAAATTTTGAAAAATAACCATAGTTTATTTCAAGAAGTCACCATTTAAAAATACACAGAGCCTATGGAAATTTTGAATTAATTGACTTTTTTACTTTTTATTTACTTATGAAATGCATGTGGTCAAGTTGGGAACTAAGGTGGTATGGGAAACTAAATATATCTCGACACAAAAAATCTGGTGTGACATCACGGTGCACAACTTTCTCCTACCATTCGGTAAGAGAAAGTTGTGTGCTGTGCGCCAGTCACACCAGTTTTTTTATTTCGTTCACAGAATGTCAATTAGGGATTCTAAAAAATCTCTACAAGACTTGACATTTTACTTTAATTTCTATTTGCACTACGCTTCCTCTTCTTTCTTACTCTTTTCTTTTCTTAATATAATTGTTTATATTTCTTCTATATCCTCTTTTATCCTATCTAACACCCTCAAAGCCACAATGTATGTTTTCAAAAGGACTAGCTGGCAAAATTATTTTTATAATAAAGAATAACAAAAGAAATAAGAACTAAAGAAATATTTATTAAAAAAAAAAAATATTTTTATTGACATAGAGGGTTAAAAAGAATCCACGGACCTTTTATTATAATTAGGATAAATAAATGAAAATTAACGCTTATCATTCTTTATTAATTGTTATAAGGTAGAAAACAAATGACAGTGAAGCAAAACTAAGTAAATTATTTTCTAACTTGCCAGGAGATAAAATATCCAATCCGGCAGTTTAATCCATGTCAAGAAGAAAAGCCATGTAAAATGCCATTTATTTCTTTGACAATTCCTGTGGAGTGCTTAGGGCCCTTTGGATCAAACCATTCATTAGTCTCCGGTTTTTCTGATCGTAACTAAACCACTTCCACTACCTTGATGGATTGAATTAAAAAAGGTGAAGGAGGGGTGGGGGGGGGAGGAAATTTGAGGCAATTGTCTTTAGTGGAGCATTCTTAACAGGTTTTTGTTCCTAGAAGTGCCATTTTCATTTCATTCTCTTTTTGCTTTTGAATGCGATTATTTCGAGCGTCTTTAGTGTGATACAAAAAACATTTTTATGAATTTGGCCTCAAATTTGAGACGAGTTGTTGAGTTTCTTAAAGAAAGACTAAATTTAATATTAATATTTTACGAGATGTTGTGTTTATTGGGTTGGAGATATAGAATAAAGGAGCAGCGAAAATGGGAAGTCCTGGTTAGAGTCCAGGGGGCGCGATTTGCCCATTCAAAACACAAATTCATCTCGCAATCTTAATATCTTAAACAATATATTGACAGACTAATACACAGTCTATTTGGGGTTGTTTAAAGAAACTCAAACGCAAGCTAAAATTTACACATTTAGGTTTAATAATTAAAAAAAAAAAAGTTAATTCTTTGTTTTCTCATAGGATTCTGTAAATAGTATTTTAATTTTACTTTCTCTCACCTATATATGTATATATTAATATATAGAGAGAAAGTATTGGATTCATGTCAAAAATTCGATGTCGAGATTTTGATGGAAATACATGTTTTGAGGACCCCTGAGTCCAAAAAATTGGTTTTCGCAACATGGTCTCTCTCTCTGTGTGTGTGTGAGTATGTGTGTGTTTGTCTGTGTACAAAATATCTCAAGAACGAAAAGACCTAGGAAGTTGAAATTTTATATTACCCTCCTAGACGTAACACGAAGATTTTGAACAAAATTAGCCAAAAAATACTAGTACTTTACTGATGCTCTTTTTCAGTTTTTTTCAATTTTCTCAAAATTCGCTCAAACCATTTTGATTAAAATTCATAAATCAATTATTTTTTAGATGCTCTTTAAAATATATATTCTCATTTTGCCCTTGAAATCTTTTGAAGCACACTTTACTCTTGTACTCCATAGAAAAGATAGGAAAAATGGTTGCCATGGTAACAAAATATAAATATTCTCCCATGTTATAAATTTTACATCTTGAATTCAAATATGCCGTACTGTCAGAACCCCCGGAAAAGCCGAAGGCGGGCGTTTCGACTAGTTTCATATTAAAAACAGAGAAAGTAAAAAAATCGATCTCCAGATAGAAAATAGAGAAGAAGAGAGTTCAAGAAAAATTTTAAAAAAAATTTTTATTTTAGTAACTTAAGGAGATAAAAAAAAGAAATTTACTCAGATAAATTTGCCTCCAACTAAATTTTATCAAAAGTTCATGCTACATTTACATTCACGTTTAGAGAATAAATCACTATTTTTTTTAAGACAAGGTTAAAATGAGAAATTCCCTCCGGAGATGAAATACATGCTTTTCAATTCAATTTTAAATCAAGTCGATGATGCGTTTTTTATGAGATTTTGTTTGCGTTTTGAAGAGCTTTTAAGATTTTAAAAATTAATTATAACCAACAAAAAGTGGTTTAAAAATGCATCAATAAAACATTTGTTAAAATTTTTACATGAAGCCCATTTGTTTTATTGTATATTTTTTTTAACACCAATGATAAATATAGTCCGTTGCTTCACATCTAATTAACTAGCTAATCCTCTGATAAGCTAGTTGACTATGACTCTCGAGTATTTTCACAACTAGTTAAGCTAATTATATGATTAAATAAGAGCCCAGTTCGAGGTTATTGATTAAAGACCCAAAGATCTGTATAAGGCTTAACCAAGGGGTGAAATTAGAAACATAAGCATCTTAGCCAGTGACGATATATCAAAACCAATGTGAAGTTTGGAACCATTCGCAATTGAAATGCAAATCCTTTATTTTTTGAAAATTTTTAATTAATTTTTTAATTTAATTTTCAATTTTTATTTGTAATAATTTTTAAAAGTTGTCCTTATTAACAGCTAATTTGCTAACTTCACAAAACTCCCATCTCAGATAGCTATCCACATAGGACCTGAGACGTTTTGGACCTACTTGGACTTTGTTAGGGACGTCCCTACATCGTTCCAGGGACGTCGAAATGTCAGCCTGAACGTCCCTTTTACTAGGCCCCGCCTGTGTTGGGGCCTTCTAACTTAACGGCATATAAAACAAAATCTTCCGCGAGCGACTTCGAAAAAAAAAATTATAATTATATGTGAAAAAAATCATTTTTTTTTAATTCGAAGTTTAAGTGTGTTCTTGTTTACTATGATTTACTGTGAAGCAACTGACCCTAAGACATTTTATTTTAATACACGAACAATATCTTGTAGAAAGTGACAGAGATGTTAGGGTCAATTTGGAAATTTTTTTTTTTATTTTCCCATCTCTCAACAGAGTCTAACTCCAATTACAAAGACACGGAGGAGAAATTGGCAATGTTTGTAAATTTTCACGGCAAGTGGGATTTGAACCCGAGTTATATAGCGACCCTAGATTCGTAATCCGCAGCTTATCCGATTAGCCATGAGCCTTCCCCCCCCAAAAAAAAAAAAACATAAATAAAGTTTAACGGCTGACCTATTAGATGAAAAATATATAATATAAATTAATTCGTATAAATATAAAATTCATATGTTTTGACTTAATAAAATTTCTATTTTTCCTTGTCTGGATTTTGAATCTGCACTCTACTTGAGATTTTTATTTAGTCTTTATAGATAATAGAAGAGAAGCAAATAGCTATTTTATATGCTAATTCTGTCATAATTCAATATCTATTTAATAACATCTCTCTTATAATGATCCTTATAACACTACCTTTTATCGTAGTTTTTTTTTATTTTTGTTTGCAGTTTAATACTCTAATAAAAGGATGATATCTTTAAAACTCAATACATATTTTCTTATGATATTCACTTCTCCCTTTATAGTCGATTGTCACAAAGGTTGATTTGAGCAAGAGAACAGCAATGTTTAGGAATTGATTAATATCCTTTCTGACTAGATTAATTATTTTATTATAAAATATAAGGCCAAGCAGTTATGTTTATTTCTTCATTATATTCGAGCACAGAGCGACGTTCAAGTCGACTATGCGACCATCTTCATGGCTAGGATTCGGTCAACAGAAAAGCCTCTTATGTTTTTTGAGAGACATTTCATAAAAAAGTTATATTGACTTTGACTGGTCGCTAAATGAGATATACCTAATGGATCGTTATAAATTTTATGAAATGTCTATCAAAAAACATAAGAGGGTTTTCTGTTGGCCGAACCCTAGCCATGAAGATGGTCGCTGTGGTTTCGAATATAATAAAGAAATAAATGTAGCTACTTGGCCTTTTATTTATACTGTTACATATTGATTCAGCTATTCACCTTGCTAACAATTATAATAATTTTTAAGAAATTTGTAAAAAAAAAATCTGATGAGATAATAAAAAATAAAGTTCAATCGAAAATATCACTTATAAATAAAATAATTGTACTTTCGATTTCTGATTGTTTATGACAAAATCAAGGCAGTCGTGAGAGTAGAGAACTCAGGTATTTTGTCCTGGTTTTAAACCCTTAAAACCCTAAAATCAAATATTTTCATTTTTTTTTTTTGTGAAACTCAAATATACCAAGTTCTAAACTCAGGAAACAAACTACCTGACTTTACTACTGTCTTTAGATCCACTCCAAATTCTTAGCTTTTTAGAGAGCAAAGAAGCTCTCAGCCGAAGGCACTACAGGATCAAGTGCACAGGAGAGGGATGAAGAGGAAGTCAATAGATCAATAGGACGGAGGGCACAAGTCATTTAGGTATTTACTTGTATCTTCTTATTCAGATAAGTGAATTGCAAATATAACGTTTTTTAAAAAAGATAATATTGAGCTATCTCGTACAAGTTTATTTACTTATATTTTAAAGCATTACAAATCAATAAAATTACAAAAAAGTTTTTAAAACGCAAAGGAAAATATGACTCCCAAGAAGCCCTGTGCCTGTACTCAGACATCGCAACAAAACGCACACAATAGGAAATGGTTTTCTGGAAAGTTTTTTTGGAGGTGATCCGGGTTAATGGCTTAGGCCAATCAGCGGCCCGCGAGATTCATCACAATTTTACAAAATACATTTATTTTTATTTTTTCACCACAAAAAAATGTCTCTAGTGGGTCTAAATCTAATATAGAATCTAATATATCATTTTATATGCGGCCCGCCGAGTTATGATGCATTTCCAAAGTGCCTCGAAAGATCATTTGGGTTCGCCAACCCTGGTTTGGATAATTTGTATACATTCAAATTTCGAGTTTTTTGGAATTTTAACGGACTAACCTAAAGTGTCTAACTCATCGCACCTTGAAAATTTATTACTATGATTCAATTTGATTTGAATTTTATTTTCATATCAAATGTGAAAATAATACAGGGGAGATCTTTATCTCTGGCTGCCCGCCAAACCCGACGCGCGACTCATATTAAAAAAGAATTATCATTTAAATATTATTTATCTCAAAGGAAACGAGAAGTCTGTTTTAAAACAAGACAATTTTAATTTTATTTTTATAAAGTTTTGTATTCTTCAACAGAGGAAATGACAAATTGGATTATGAATTGGGTTTGAGCAGACTTAATGAAGTGAAAATTGTTTCAAGTTAAGAGAATGTATAAACATTAGGGTCTAATTTACATTTATGAAATAAGTCAAAGTTTAATGTGAAAAAAAATTTTAAATAATATTTTATTCGAGCATCAAATCAAAATTAATTTTAACATATTAACTCAAATGTTTAAAATCATCCATTCTTTTTTAGAACCTTCCACAAAGTTAAAAAAGCGGCAAAATGAGAATATACATTTTAAGGAGTATCTAAAAAATAATTGATTTTTGAATTTTAATCAATATCGTTGGAGCGAATTTTGAGAAAATCGAAAAAACTGAAAAAGTACATCAGTAAAGTACTAGTACTCTTTGGCCGATTTTGATTAAAATCTTATTTTCAAGCCCTATGGGGGTGTCTAACTTAAAATAAAATTTCAACCTCCTAGTTCAATTCTTTCATGCTTCAAATTGAACACACACAGGCGGACCATATCGCGAAAACAACTTTTTTGGATTCAGGGGACCTCAAAAAGTGTATATCCAACAAAATCTCAACATCGAATTTTTGACAGGAATCCAATATTTTCTCTCTATATTTATATATGTGTATATTTACATATACATATAGGTAAGAGAAAGTAAAAAATATTAACTAATGTAAATCCTTTGGGACGTATGTTCTTAAGAAGGAATTACCAAATTCAGTTTCAAAGCCTTGTGGGTTATATTTGGTTTTAACACTCAAGATGAGAGTAATGACTTGAACTGTGTCTCTCTCTTATTTCTTCGGCCATTGGATTATTTTTAGAAAAGATCAATATATGAAAGATACGTTAATTAAAAATAATTAATGTCTTTTAACTATCTTTGATTAATCAAAACAATTTTGTATCTCAAACTTTGCACATCGTATTAATTGCTTTGTATTTTATACAAATAATTAGTGAGTTAGTCATTTGAGTTGTCTACTTTCTAGCATCAAAACATATGCTACATATACTTAAATAAGAGAAAATTCTAAAAGCGTTGACAAAATATTGGTCTCTAAGTTTATTCTATCTGCATTAGGCCGATATATTTTATTTATTTGTGTAGGCCTACTATTCATTCATTATTTATTGATTTTAATATCTGTAAACTTACTATTTGAGTCAATTAATAAATAATGAGAATCGAAATGGATTTAGCTATCGAAGTGCCCTAAATAAATGTTTTCTTCATATTTGTGAAAGTGAATTAGTAAATATTTTTTAAATAAGATGATCAAAATGATTATTGAAATTAGAAAATGAATATTTATTTATTTTAATAATCGGATTATTTAAATTCATGTATTTAAAAAAAACAAAACAAAAACAAATGGTAAGTCAAATGTATAAAATACATTTTTTTTTTTGATAAATTTGCATATCGAGATATTTCTAATAAATATTTAGTATGTCATCGGAAATCGCGAACATTCTAGGTAACAATCCAAATGAATTATCATGAAAAAAGAGACAGATTCTTAATAAAAAAAAGTTAATAAAATAAAAGAAAAAGTATATTTTGCTTTTAAAGAATTAAAATAAAAATCAAATATTCACTGAGTTGAAGGATGGCCTTATTGGAGTGGGGAGGAAATATTTGCAATAAGGATCAATAAATAAAGTCAATATCAACTGAAGAACTTCTTTACCACCCTAGTTGCCCACAGGCAAAAACAAGTCTTTCGAAGAAGAAAAAAGTGAAAATATATTCCATTTTCTATTGCCTCAGATTTATATTAAAAAAAAACTTTCACGGAGAGTTTGAAGTATTTAAAGGAGGGATGGTCAACCCCATTGTCCAACTTGTAAACATAATATATTTAAAAAAAAAAATATTTTAATTAATTTCTCTAGATAAATGAATTCTTAATCTAGTAATTCCGAAGATGAAATTAGAAATATGCAAAATCTGGTGTGACTGGTCTCACAGTACACATATTTATCTTACCCTTCGGCAAGAGAAGTTGTACTGTGCGAGGGGGCCCCCAGACCCCCCGAAAGTCGTCTGTCCATCTGGCCTCAATAAATTATGATAACCGCAGATTATGTAATAGGCTAGGATGAGTAGAGTAATGGGGTTGGAGAATAATAACCAGCAGATTTATCGCTCCACCTGACGCTCTTTATTTGGCAAATATTTCGATGCGTAGGACACGCATCATCTTCAGTGCCGCGAGGATATAGTAGGTGGGCTTAGCCAAATTTTATTAAGGCTTAGAATCAATTCTGCATTGGACACAGAGCGGTCATCAGCTTAGAGAAGGCACCTCATTAAACATGTTTAACGCCCCTAAGGCATTTAATAAAAATAGACTAAGCCCACCTACTATATCCTCGCGGTACTGAAGATGATGCGTGTCCTATGCATCGAAATATCTGCCAAATAAAGGGCGTCAGGTGGAGCGATAAATCTGCTGGTTATTATTCTCCAACCCCAGTAATTATGGTAACCCTTTGTTTAGGGAATTTTGACAAATTTTTAGATAACTTTTTTTATTTAAATAAATATTATAATATGTATAACTGTTTCAAAAACTGTGTAAAAAATAGTTGGCGTGAAGGCCACAATAGCCTTTTACAAACCAGAAAAAAACTTTTAGGGGGGGGGGGGGGGGCGTATTATTAAGTAGCTACCCGTCAAGTCTGTCTGCGGCCCTGGTTGATTGCTTATACAGAACACGACACTCCATGTCATCTGTGTATATATATACGGTTTTCACTTCCAAGTATCCTGTAATATATCCCTACAGACAATCGGACCACCGTTGACCCTGGTTGATTATGAAAATGGCTCAAAAAATAATTAATTTTAGCCACCGCTTTGGGTTAACTTTTTCTTGCCTCTTCGGGCTTACTAAAAAAATTTTTTTTCTTTCGATTTTGGAATTATCATAAAATATTCTCAATTAATCTTCCGATAATCTGAGTAAAATTATTCAGCATCCACACCATAAATCGAAATTCGCTCATCTTTTATATTAAACGAAATTCAATTTATCCATTTTTCTTTTTTACTCCTTTAGTTTTTTTTTTTCTATAATTTCCTCTAAATTGGCTTATAAACTTTTTCCTTATGGTTTCTAACTTTTCTATAACTTGATTAAAAGTAAATAAATAGAAAATGATCTCGGGCGCTTTTTTTATAATATCTCTCTTATATATAAAATATATGAGAAGAGTAATTTCCTGACTTTTGATTAAAAAAAATTATTAACATTTTTAAATAACATTTCTCTTTGATAAGGCAAGGCGATTCCCTTTCGCCAACATGTGAATATAATAGTTAAGTTATATATTTCTTAATAAATATTTACTTGGACAAATTAATAAATAATAAATGATTGAGAAATTCAGTAATTTAAGTAATTCAATAATTTTTCGAAAGGAACGGAAAAAAAAATCCCGACTAAACCGAAGTTAGTTTTATTATATAAAAAAAAGTTCAAAAAGAAAATTCAAAAAAAAAATCTGTGTGGTTTTATGAAATCACGATGCAAGTGAAACTTTTATCAGATCGTAGGCGTTTAAATTAAAAAAAATATAGTTACTAAATAAATGTATTCTTGTTCACTGTTTGGAAATTTTGAAATTGCTCGCCGAAGGCAAAGGCAGAGTTTTAAATTTCCCTCACTGACTCAACTTCCTCTGTCTGTGGCGAATCAGCGAAATAGAGTGGTAAACAGCAACATAACCGAAGTCAGTGGCTAGCGCTTTATACCTATTATACCCAGTATATAAATATAAACAATAAAACGAAAAAATATAAATAATATTTTCATTAACAAACGAAACGACATTAGTGAATTGGTGACCTTTCACCCTGCCCACACCTTCCCTAGAGCTCTAGCGACAGTAGCGCACTCTCGTAGCATAGGAAAGAAACATAGTGGGAGTCACAGGTGACGTCACGGCTTGTAACGCGACATGCTGATAGATGGGCGAAGAAATTTGAGGCGATGTAATAAAAGTTTCACTTTAATAAACCGAAATTAATAAATTTAAGGGATATATATAAATGGTAAAAATTGAAGAATTGACAGACATGATTTGATAGGATACATTAAGATTGTTAAATAAACTGTTAATAAGATTGTTTAGTACCATTTCGCACTGATAACATCATCTGGGATCTAATCAACAATAATAAAACAATCAATAGAGTTGATTGGGAATGGTGTGTATCTCCTTCGGACATAACATCGTTTATATCTACTCACAGTTTTTTCGTAAATTTTCTCTCATTATCTTGATCTATTTATAAAAGAAAATAAATTAAAAAGTTAAAGAGAAACAATCAAACGGAGTTGAAATTAAATAAAATTTGAAAGAGTAATAATTATGCTGAATGTAATTTTGACACTAAAATGTAATGAACTATTTGAGTCATGCAAATTTTTAATACTTATCCTACTACTATGTATTTCATCTTAAACTTTTCCCTCTAGTCTTAGTTAATTTCCACTATACCTAATATTATTTTATATTTATTGATAATATATAATTAAGCATGACCCGAGATTGAAAAAAATAATTTAGAACATATCCGGTAACTATCTGTATTAAAAAATTGCAAAACTATAAGCAAAACCTTTAAGGAGGATCGTGGCTCGGATAAGATGCAGATTATGTATCTAGAGTTGGTATACAACTCGGGTTCAAATCCCACTTGCCGTGAAAATTTTCAAACATTCACAATATCTCCTCCGTCTCTATGTAATTGGAGTTAGTCTCTGTTGAGAGGAAAAAAAAAAAACTGCACAACGAGAGTTCGAAAGACCAGCACGTAGCATCATGAGATTTTATAATGAACCCCCTATCGAATATCAACCCTTAATAAGACCCAAAGTATGTGTGAGACACGAACCCTTTAGGATCTTTTGTCTAACAAAACCGCTATAAGGCTAGCAATCATCGGAAAGTCAATTAAAATGAAAAAATCTGTTGTGACTGATCGCACCAGATTTTTTGTGTTGAAATATGTTTAGTTTTCGCCGATATATTAGAATAAAAGATGTAAAATTTATTAAAATGGGAAAATATTTTGTTACCATGGCAACTATTTCTCCTATATTTCCTATAAAGTACAAGAGTAAAGTAGTCTTTAAACAATTTAGAGAGCAAAATGAGAATATACATTTGAAAGAGCATCTAAAAAATAAATGATTTTAGAATTTTAATCAAAATCATTAGAACGAATTTTGAGAAAATCTATAAAAAATGAAAAAGTAAAACAGTAAAGTACTAGTACTTTTTGGCCGATTTTGTTTAAAAGCTTATTTTCACCCCTTGGGGGCTGCATGACTTAAATATAAAATTTCAGCACCGTAGCTTAATTCTTTCATGCTTAAAATTGGAACCACAGAAATCCAGACACATACACACAATGTTGGGAAAACCACTTTTGAACTCAGAGGACCTCTAAAAGTGTATTTCCATCAAAATCTCGACATCGAATTTTTGACATGAATTCAAAACTTTCTATATATATTCATATATAGGTAAGAAAAAATTAATTAATTAATTAAAAAATTAATTTTTTTTTAATGAAAATAGATATTGAACAAAATTTTGTATGTTTATTCAAATAGTTTTTAAATTAAAAAATTAGATTAAAAATTTTCTAGAACTCATTTCGTTCAAAAACTAAACTCTGGTTTTTATTTTTTAATTAAGAATATGCTATAATTTTCATTAAAAAATTAATCAAAATTAAATAAATTTTGTATGCTTATTGTTTTTCAAATGATTGGCATATTAAAAAAAAAGGTCTTGAAGGGTTCTGATCTCACACATACAGAGGAATGAATTCGACAGGCGCAGAATACAACAAGGGGGGTTCATTAAAAATCTCTCGATACTACAATGAAGACGAATCTATTGATGTGACTACCATCAACCAACCAAGACTGAAAAACAGCTGACTAGATCCTTGCATATGTAGAATCATTCACAAAAATTAATTAAAAATTTTTTTTGGGTCTTTATCTAAGTCGATAAAAGAAAATTCCATTAATTCATTAGAAGAAATTTATTTTTTGTTAAGTTAGGTGTAAAACGTATTCACTATCCTTAAATCTTCTTCAAGAGATCATGTAGTACAAAGTAAGAAAAGCTTCTAAAGTAAGAAAAGGTTCTTTAATATTAAACGCAAAGGATTATATTACTTTCTTCTTCCAATGTAACAGAAGTCTTTATCTAAAGAAGTTAGAATGGTCTACTTTTTAATAGAATTTAATGGATGTTTCAATTTTTTTAAATTAACGTCAGGTAGTTCGAATTAATTAATCTATTATTTTTTCTTGCAAGCATTATGATTATATTTAAGTTTAAATGTTTTATAAAGAGGATAAGTTTATGGTAATTATTTATTTTCATGTTCAGGGCTACGACTTTGTTTAGAGTTTACGATCATAAATCACATCGGTATGAGGCGGTAGTCTCGCGAATATCTGCCACTCTACAACAAAATTTATATTACTAGCATATATTTCACATGCTATAAAACAAGATATATATTTCAAAATAATAAAAGTATACATTTTTATTTTATAACTAGTCGCAAAGCCCGCTTTAGGGGTTGCGCTCCCCGGTACCCCTTGCTCGCAATAGCCAATATGGGATATTTATTGTTGCAATGCAAGTGTTAAGATATTAAGGAAGGATCTTGAGTTCCCGCGAAGTTACCGACTGGGCACAGCACAAAAGGGTCTATTTATGACTGTTTGAGGGTCAGTCGTATGCGTCCTCTCTTCGTTTTTCAACTGCTGCGTAGCCCCGCCCCAGCCCAGAAAGCTGTTTCACAGAGCAACTACCTGCCTCTCTAATTTCCTAGCTAACTTGTTGATTTTGTGTTCCCATTTTGAAGAAATTTGATTATAATTAATTTTCCAAAATTAATTAAGAGATTCAAATTATTACTACGTTACTCTCTGGTGTACTATATGTGTACTTAATTTCAAATGGATTCATTTAAAATTGTGGATTTCTATAGAATATATACATACAAACATTTTTCCCCATTTCATTTTTATATAAATAGATAGAAGATAACTAAATAACGAGGAATATTTATTCATGAGTTTTTGTAATCTTATATTTGTAGGATCATAGTCCTTAAAGTTTTTTTTTTTTTTTTTTATTTCCTCAAAATTTAGACTAACGATTTTGATTAAAATTCATAAATCAATTATTTTTTAGATACTCTTTAAATATTGTATATTCTCATTTTGCCATTGAAATCTTTTGAAGCACTCTTGTATTTCATAGGAAAGATTGGAGACATGGTTGCCATAGTAACAAAATATAAATATTTTTCTATGTTTATAAATTTTAAATCTTGAATTCAAATGTACCGTACTATCGGAAACTAAATATATGTCGATCAAAAAATCTGGTGTGACAAGCAGAGAACACAACTTTCGATTACATAAGGTAAGAAAAAGTTGTGCCACAATCCCATCAGATTTTTTAATTTTTTAATTAATAAAACCTTTGAAACAAATAACCTAGGGTTTAATTTGTATATTTAATTTTAATTTACAAAATGTTTCAATGAGAACCAACGGTCGAAAGTTTAAATCTTATTCCAGAATATTTCTTCGACAATAAAAGAATGATTATAAATATTCAAGGTACAAATACACGTGTAAATGATATCTATATTTAGAAGCCGGCAGCCCACCTATATCTGGAAATAAATATATCCTCTTTGAGTTGTTTTTGATGTCAAGACCATTTGGAAAACATCAATTTGAAATTTCAATTTATGTTCTGACAAACTATTCAAATCGCCGTGTGTTGCCTAAACAACAACAAGAGAGTGTCATCGCCCTCCCTCTCCCCTCTCTCATCTCACACCTCGACTTCTCGACACATCAATGAAAATTGCATTTAGACCTGGAATAATTCACTGCTAGTGCACAAAGGCCTCAGTGACCTCTTTGCACTTGGGATGACCTTATCACATGACGAAAACCATCTCAAGTGGAACTTTATCGATCATATAAATTAAATTTCCCAATTACAAATATGTGGTGAAGAAAAAGATCCTTCTACCGGGAGAGATATTTTTTTTTTCGTTTATCTCAAAAACTATTCAGTTTTCAAAAAAAAAAGAATAAAAACTTTATAAAATTAACATAATTAAAAATTTCGAAGTTTATGAAAAAACACTTCAGGCAAAGTACTACTTGCAGTTGACGTTATACTCAAAAGTTGATAAAATTTTAGCGCAAAATAATCCGACATTTGTAGTGTATGTATCTAGAGAAATTCATTCCGAATTTTTTTAATAATAACAAGGGGTACTACTCAAAAGGAACTCTGCAATTTTTATGAAACTTTTACCATTGAAAGTTCTCTAAAAGTGATGAAGAATGATACTAGTTTTATCGGCTATCATGAACGATGAATCACAGAAAAAACCTTCATAAAACCTTTTAAAAAACGTATTAGTTTGATACTATTTTAATTTATTTAAAGTTTTATTTCAATCCTAATTAAATTTATAATATTTTAATTTTATTTTTAAAATTTTCAATTATATCAAGAGATGTAATTATCGCAGTAATGATAATCCGCATATAAATGTCTGAAACATGAAATTTGGTGGCATTTCTTCAAGATAGCAGATTTGAACATATTCACAAATCGTAATGATGAAAATTGATCATGTAGGAGAGACTGTAGTTTGATAATATTATTACTTAAATGAAGATTCAGGTTCAAATGGTCCATAATAACTGGATCCTAGGACTTGCTTTACAAATTCTAAATCCCTACACATAAAGTGGTTGAATAATTTTACTCCTTTTATATGAATTAATAATCATGTTTAAAAGATTTTTTAGCTAACACTGTATTAGTTTGAGCGTATAAATTAAAACATGAATGTATGACATGAGCATACACTTTTAACTGAATTAAACTGGACGATGGCCTTTAAAACTAGTATAGTTCTTTGTTATATTAAGAGTACTTTTAATAGTAAAAGTTTTATCAAAATTGGAGTGTACCTTTTGAGTAATGTCTCTTGTAAGTCAATAGACTCACTTGGAAAGGGGGGAGGATGTGCTTTAAAATGGTATACCAATAAATTGAAAATACGAAAAATATGTTAAAAGCATGGGTCATTTAAAAAGCCTTCTTGGTCTGACTCAACAAGGTGGCAAAGAAGCAGAGTGTGAAAGTTTTGCAACTCTATTGCCTAATTTTTCACGGAAATAATTCATTGTTTTGATTGAATGTAAAATTTTAGTTATTCCCTTTGCGTTAACTAAATCAAACTTTCATTTAATCTAAGCTCAACATCATTTTATTTGAAATTTTATTTTCACTCTCACAAAATAGGAAAATCATTTGTTGGCTCATATTATTCCAAGAGCGTATTTGCTGTCTTTGTTCGGCGATTCTGTATTTGATTTATACATCGGAGGTTTGGGTCTTGTCCTCCACATATCCAGCAATTTTCGAGTAGATCCGAATCCCTTTCAACTCGCTTCTGCCAGGCATTATACTCGCACAATAGCCTCAACCCAAAAGCTCGCAATTTTTCCACACCCAAAGGCCAAACATTGTTCCTAATGAACACATATATTTATTACAATTATAGAATTAAAAAAAAACGCTCAGGGCCCCACATCTTGTGAGTACGTGGATGGCGAACAGGAGCTACCCGAGCTGGGACAGGCAGTCCTTCAGTTCTTTGTATGTCTGTCCCTTCTTCTTTTCAACAGGCGTCAGACCGTGGGACGGGCCTATTCTATTCCTTCCAGGCCGCAAAATCCCATTATAGGGTTGGAGGGAAAATAGTAAGGTCCGCCAACCCCGCATCGCGGGAATGGGGCGAGGACAGAAGATGATAGAATTTAAAAAAATGTTTCTTTGGAATAAGTAGAATTTTTCTTTTAAATGTGGTTTTTATTGATATGTATGTTTCGAGCTTCAGGGTCAGTGCCGGATTATCGGAGTAGGCGATTGTCTATGGGCCCACGCTTTTTAGGGGCCTCGCAACATTAGTTTTATTTAAACTCTTTTTCGGCATCTGAGGCTATTTAGACCACATTCCTATTTAATTACTTGATTGGTAGCCAATTCATTTGAAATGGATTTTTATCACGGATGCGAACCCGCGACTCCAGGTAAAAGTGGCAAGCATCGCAGGGAAGTTTATATAATTATAATTTTTAGGGGGGAACTGTTTTGAATATTTCCTCCCCCCTCCTTTATAAACATATTTTAAAATTATGTAATGTTTTATTCAATGGTTTATGAAAATTTTTGAAATGTATATAAATATCGATTTTTCCGCGAGCCTCTTGGGGCATTTTAAACATTTCGGGGGAGGGGGGTCTGTTGTGTAATAAAATCATATTGGTAAAATAATTAGCTGAAGGGCCCCGAGATTTTGACTGCGTTTAATCCGGGACTGTTCAGGAATGATGTAAGTAACCTTAATAAGTGAGGGTGAGGGATCCTCTCCATGGATATCTGATAAGCTTATAAACACAGTCTAATCTTTTGTGAATCGTGAAGAATAAAATATAAGACAAAACATTTTTTTAAATCAATAGCAAGATAGCTGAAATTTTCCCTCTCAATGTTCCAATTACTTTCTAAATACAAATTTAAAAATTAAAATCGTTTTTATTTTGTAATACGACTCCCACTATTCTCTAGTATGATTCATTATATCCAATAGATAATGATTTATTAGTTTTCCAATATACCGAGATCTGAAAGTAGAATACTAATAATTAATTTCTTCATTATCTACCAATAAAAAAACCAACAAATTTCGATATCAAATTTTAAAATATTTAATTTTTAGGCGTTCGTTTAATTAAATGCTAAAGCAAATAATTTATTGAGTTGGATTATTCTTGTTATTATTGACAATTTAGATGGAAGAGGTATGAAATATAGAAAAATTATTCTATATTATAAATTTAAAAAAAAAAAAATTAGAACTTAGATTACAAAGGATTATATATCGTTATGATGTTTGTATTCAATCACAAAATTAAAACTTTTATTTAAAAAAAAAAAAAAAAAAAAAACTATTTCTTTCTGCAAACAAAAATTTAATCAAAAGCATCATTTATTTTTATTTTTTATTCAAATAATAATAAACTGAAACAAAAATCCTATGTTGACATATATCACCTAAACAAATTCTAGTAAACAAACTCTAAAAATCGAATAATTATAAAAAAAAATAAATAATGTCATAAACAGGTAGACATGTCCCCCAGGGAGGGGGGAGAGAACGGGATAAAAATTTATTTATTATATAAATTTTGATATTTTTTCATTGACTGGCAATTAATTTAGAAAAATAGGATCGCGATCTTAATGGTGTCAAATGTCAAAAAGGGCTTAAAATTCTTATTTTATTCGTGTAATTTTTTTTTTTTTATCAAGATTTTCGATTGAATATAAGCATATATTTATGGTGATCCATAATTTGAGCAAAGATACAGAATATAAAGAGGTTTAAATTAATAATATTTAAACGGTAATGAAGATAATATAACAACAGCATGAATAAATTGATCAATATAGAATAGAATGAGAGAATTGGAGAGAAAATAATAGGCAAGAAAGACAAGGAGTAAAACAAAGGCAATTTGTATGAGAAGCGAAAAATATGGAGGGGAATGCTGAGAAAGATGAAAAATTGGAGGGAAAAAAGATTTTTTATAAGTGGATTGAGATGAAAAGAACGATTCGATGGCTAAAGTGAAAGATCAAATTGAGTGTGAAAAGTGTAAATGGTGAATATTAGAAAGATATAACTAAGGGGAAATATGGATGAAATGATCGTCTTTTCTTTGAACATGAGGAATTTTTATCGCAATGATTATTATTATTTTATTAAATTTATACTGGTGACCGTAGGCACTAGTTGAAACCCGCGGGAGGCGAGCAAGGGGGTCCAGGGGGCACAGTCCTTTGGCTAGGCGGAAAGCCCGAAGAAGGCCGGCTTTGCGACTAGTATATAAATATGTATGTACAGTAGAACCTAGCTTAACGAGCACCTCTCATAATGAGTAATTCGCATAACGAGCAAAATAAATTGTAAAAGAATGACTTGCTCAACGAGCGACTTTTCTCATAACGAGTACAAAACAAGGTCTTGTAAAAAAAAAATTCTGTCCTAGCAGACTACCTTGTGATTTAAGAAGAAAATGAAAAAAGTGAATTTCGTGTGCTCCATGGCAAAAATCAATCAAATGGGATACGAATTGCTTCTTCATCCGCCCTATTCTCCGAATTTAGCCCCGAGTGGCTATTTCTTGTTTCCAAACCTGAATAATTTGACTTTTAAATTTAATATTTGCTCACTTTTAAATTTAGTGATTACAATTTGCCAAAAAAAAAAAAAATTATTTTAATATCGTTGTGTCTCTTGTGATCGCACATTTTCTTAAACTTGTGTTATATTGTTTTAAATGTACATGAATAAAAATTAATTGAATTAATTATTAGGAAGATAATCAGTAAATAGATTTGTAATTTTTGGTGTTAAAAATTTATTAAACCTGAGCAAAAATGTCCCCGAAGAAAAAGCCCTAAGAGAGTATTTTTTCGACATGGAACGCATTAACGTATTTTATTGTACATTAATTTATATGAGAAAAATTGTTTCCCATAACGAGTGTTTCGTTTTAAGAGTTTGATTCTGAAACGAATTAAACATATAGGTAAGAGAAAGTAAAAATTATGAGATAGAAAAAAATTTTAGAAGAGAAGTTTTAATGTGAAAAGCTCTACCTTCACTTTTCATATTTAATTTTGAATTTCAAACAAACTCCTCTTATTTTAGAACACTTGTAAGCTGAAATTTAGTAGCTCTTATCTTAATTAAATAATAGACTTAATAGAGAATTGAGAAATTTATATCAAATATTATTTCAATACATTTAAAACTTATCTAGTTTATTCAGCAAAACAAGAAAATCCTCGAATTAAAAAAAGGTTTATTTAAATAAAATAATCAATTAAAAATCGATAATCTTGCTTAAATTGGAGCCCACACATTATTGGAAACCAACCATTTTGTCGATTTACCTATAAATGGATATTTTATTTAAAAATGTTTCCATTTGCAGATCTTGTCATTCACAAGCACCGGAATCCAGGTCGGGTGAAAACAGAGTTTTATTATTTTTTATATCAAACGGATATAAAAC
Source organism: Euborellia annulipes (assembly GCA_023213315.1). Taxonomy (NCBI): domain Eukaryota; kingdom Metazoa; phylum Arthropoda; class Insecta; order Dermaptera; family Anisolabididae; genus Euborellia; species Euborellia annulipes. Next base: position 112,193 of record JAKCPI010001482.1, read on the forward strand.
TTTTTAAAGAAAGATTTATCTGAATTTTTATGGGGTTTTTATATATACTTTTTTTTTTTTTAGCCAGGTAAAATTAGAGCTTGAAATCGGAGGGTAACTCGTGTCATTAAAGTAATAATATGTTTAGAATTTTTACAACTTTTTGCGGGTAAAATATATTTAATTAAATAATGTAAATAAAGAAACTTAAAATGTGAGAGATTTTTTTTTGGAATTAATAATTCTAATGAAATTTTAAAAGAATCTAAAATCTCACTTTAATAAAAATATATTATTTCATATTTATAATCTCTTAATGTTTTATAAATACATTCAAATAACGAAAATTATTAAAATATTTCAATTTTTAGTCAGATAGTTTTTAAAGTAAATTGGCCTTCGGCAGATCACCATTTTGGCCACCAATTATACACACGATACAAATCCATCGGAAATTATTGAAACTCACTTACTACATACGTATTTAGTCTATACTATAAAAAAAAAAAAAAAAAGAATTTAGATATGAATATTATTTTCACAGAAAAATGTGTAGATATTAAAAATTTCAATATTGCAATACATTATATTCAAATATTTATTATTATTGTAAATTATTCTATATGATAATACTTCAAAAAGAATATCCCCTTTGTATATAATTTAGTTGTATGAATATTAATAGAGAAATTAAACATATATACCAAGGGTAAATAAATAAAAGTATAACTATTTTTAGTTTGGAGGTAAAGTGGTGTAGGTTTTACGTGAGTAAAAATCTATTTAATATATGTGAGGTTACACTAGGTTATAAATGAAAGAATTGAATTTATAACTCTCTACACTCAGTCATATGTAACTCCTGAGGATGGGTTAATTGGGGGGGGGGGGGGCTCGCTGGTGTAGTGGGCTAGGGTGTAGGCTTCTACAAAGAAAATCCCTGTTCAAATCCTGGGTGTGCGGGGTTTTTTCATTTAAATAAAAATATTTATTTAATGAAAACAAATCCTCAAGCAGGAACTGGATTGAAATATTGGGTTTCATCACAATAGCCCCCGGGCAACTCTACGAGGAGAAAGAAAGAAAGAAAAAAGAAAGTAGAGGGAGTTGCTGTGACATCCCGTCCTGTGGAAGAGACGTAAAGAAGGTTCCCTCTATTGATGCATTATACGAAAGGAGTAGTCTACACGCCGGTGCTGAGGTCCTCAACTAGGACATCCCCCCTAGCATAGAAGAGGTTGGATAAAAGGAACCGGAAATAAGGATTAGTTCATTAGCTAGAGATGAACGCAGGAGGAGGAGTTAGAGATAGGAAATAATGTAACTTCACGGGGTGCCGGTGGATTGCTACGGCCAGAGGCCGGTTGGGTTTGAGGTGTGTGTCTTCGTGCACTTAAGCACCTCGGGTAAATAAACGGGGATCACGATAGGAATTTCAAATAATAAAAATAATAATAACAGTCAGAAATAATATCGAGTTATAAATTGGAATTTTTTTTTTTCATTTATCACCTAGTGAAACCTCACATATATTAAATATTTTTTCTTAAGTTTAAAGTGATTAAAAAAAAAAAAAAAATTATTTGCCGATAAATTAACAGGGTTTCCCAATCTTTTGAAGTACACGGCACCCTTGGGAATAATATTAAACACAAGGGGCACTTGAATTTAAAAAAAAATAAGTTCAATATGTAAATTTATTGAAATATTATATAATAATTCGGGAATGACTTCCCCAAAACTTTCTCGTATATTCTTTTGAAGTGATGTCTCTCTCTCTCTCTGTCTGTGTTTGTGTGTGTGTGTGTGTGTGTGTAAACACGATTTTTTAAAAACACAAGCAGCCAGATCGATGAAATTTGGTATATAGGGCCTACTTCTTACACTAAAATTGTAATTTCGATCAAAATACGTCACCTAGAAGTAATACTTTACCTAATAAGTTTTTTCAAAAATTTTGAAATTTTCATATTATGATAAATTACTCTATTTTAAAAAGTTTTTGTTCTTTGATATTTTTTCGAAAACTGAATAGTTTTTGAAATAATCAATGAAGGAAAAGACACTTTTTACGTTAATTTTGTAATAAAAAATCAAAACAAAATCATACTGGTATCATTAAAAAACATGTGAATATAAACAAATGAATTTTTGAAATAAATGAAAATGAAAATTTCAAAATTTTTGAAAAAACTTATTAGATAAAGTACTACTTGCAGGTGACGTATTTACTCCAAAAGTTGAAAGAAATCTACAATTTTTGGTGTAAGGAGGAACATATACCAAAATTTCATAGATCTATCTGCGTTGGTTTTTAAGCAATCGTGTTCACACACAAATTCCGCGCCCAACGCTTTTAGTTTGAGTAACATATATTCATTTTTAATATAATTTTAAAGAATTTATACAAAATTATTTTTCTCTTTTCAGTATATTTATAAAAGCGTTATTTTTAAAGTTTTTTATATATTCATTTGGTATGTCGTGTGAAACAACAGATTTGCCTGAATTGTATGATTATATTAATCATCCACTAGAGCCATAGATTCACTTGAACGTTTGTATATCCGCTAATAATGCCCTTGATTAATGTATACACTTCTATTGCTGTTAATGAAAGCGAATAAATAGTGAAAAACCCGAACTGCTGCTTTTAACAAATATCCTCCAATCCTCTTTGGGATGATTAATTTAGAACACAAAAGCAAACAAAAATAAATACATACAAAAGACTCAAGAGGTATATTTACCTCATTCTTTTTAATTAAATAATCTTGGTAATATTTTACATAATGTTCGGAAATGGCGGATTAATATAAATTAGACCTTCCTATATATCACTTCGGATAGGGAAATAAAAGTCAGCGTATAGATCATTTTAAAATCTGGTGTGACTGGTCGCACAGTACACACCGTTCGGCAAGAGAAAGTTTTGTAATGTGCTTGTCACATCAGATTTTTTGTGTCGAGATATATTTAGTTGCCCTAAGCACCTAAGTTCCAAACTTAACTACGCGATTCATAGATGGCGCTGATAGCTTCCACATCAGTAAAGTATACTTCAAACAATTTTCACGCAAAATTTCACTAACATACTTTTTAAAGAGCATCTAAAAAATAGTTGATTTATGAATTTTAATCAAAATCGTCGAAGCTAATTTTGAGAAAATCGAAAAAAACTGAAAAAGTTCAAAAGAAAATTACTGGTACTTTTTGGCCGATTTCGTTCAAAAGCTTATTTTCACCTCTTGGATGGGGGGGGGGGGGTGCCTCCTAACTCAAATATAAAATTTAAACCTCCTAACTCTTTTGGTTCCTGAGATATTTTGTTCACAGACAGACCAATTTGCGGGACCCACTTTTTTGGACCTCAAGACGTGTATATCCATAAAAATCTCGACATCTAACTTTTGACATGAACGCAATACTTTCTCTTTATATATTTCATATATAGGGTAAGAGAAAGTAAAAGTCATTTAGGTTGCCTATTCTTTCAATAATAAAACATGAATATTTTTTTTACTATTAATAAGGGAGAAATATTAATATTCTTTAAGTGGCATTTTATTATGTATCGTATGTTTAAAAATAAATAAATTGCTTATGATTTGAATGTTTTGTTTTAACAAGAGGGTTGGGGGGAGGGGGTTAGGAAAATAGAACACCTATAAAAAATAAACAAATCATTTAGCCTATATAAACACAATTGTTTTCTTTTTTTTTAATCAATATACTGTATTTAATATTAAATATCGTTTTCAATTATTAAATCAATTTATTTTATATGGATGAAAATATTATCCTTTTCTTTTAAACTTTGAACTTTTTAGTATAAATGACACATTAAAGTAAGAAGGAATCCTTAAGGCCAACAAAATTTACGAATAATTATACAAACAACATAAATTAATAAAGTACAGTACAAATCGATCCTGAAAATGTTTTCAAAAATCTGGTGTGACTGTCGCACAGCACACAACTTTCTCTTACCTTCGGTAATCGAAAGTTGTGTTCTGTGCTTGTCATACCAGACTTTTTCTGTCGATATATATATTTAGTTTCCGACAAGTACATTTGAATTTAAGATGTAAAATTTATAAGCATGGAAAAATATTTATATTTTGTGACCATGATAACCATTTCTCCTATCTTTCCTATGAAGTACAAGAGTAAAGTGGTCTTCAAAAAATTTCAATGCCAAAATGAGAATATACATTTTAAAGAGCATCTAAAAAATAATTGATTTATGAATTTTAAACAAAATTGTTGGAGCGAATTTTGAGAAAATCGAAAAAACTGAAAAAGTACATCAGTAAAGTACTAGTACTTTTTGGCTTTTTGATCAAAAGCTTATTTTCACGCCTTAGGGGGGAGCCTAACTTAAATATAAAATTTCAATCACCTAGCTCATGCTTTAAATTGGTTACAGACCACGTTGCAAAAACCACTTTTTTGAATTCAGGGGACGTAAGAGAAAGTAAAAATTGGATGTAGAATAGAAAGAAGAGTAGTCGAGTAGATTAGAGAAAAGTAGAATAATTCTTTGGACAAGTTTCCACAAAACTTTTAAAACCCAATTTTTTTTTGTTCAATCCGAAGTCGTTAATCTTAATTTCACATTGTTTTCCCATATATGAGTTAAAAGTGATATAAATTACAATTTTAGTTTTTTCAGCATTGAGCTAATACAATTTTATTATATAGGCCTACTGTAAGAGGCTATTTAAAAAGTCTCCTAACTATATATCTAATAATATTTTAAGTTAATTAATAATCAAGATAACACAAAATACACTGGTGGACAAAATTAAGAGATGGAGTATTTTTCTAAATATCTAGAGATATACTGAAAACAAAGAAATAAAATTTGAAAATCTTATTTAATGACAATGAAGTGTGCAAAACAACAATGAAAGTGAAATTCATTGGCAAGAGTTATGGCCAATAGTCCGATGTGGTCTGAAATTCATGATAAAAGAAGGCAGTGAAAGTGAGGCTAGCACGGTGCGGTTTGCCTCTAGTAAGGTGTGTGGTTACCTCTGACAGATAGACAGCATGCACAACGAGTATGCATGCTGTTAAGAAGAGAGTTTAGGAGTGCTTGTGGAATACCTTCCCACTCTTCCATGTGTGAAAATGCTTTCCATCTCTTAATTTTGTCCACCAGTGTATGTGCCGAAATATACTGTAAGGGTTGTATTTCAAAAATACATGAAATCCCCAGTAAAACAAGGAATCTTAAAACACATTTAGTACAAAAGACGAGAAATTTTTTTGGTCCGGAAATCATAAGTTGCCAGAAAGATGGAGAAGAATTGTGGCTTCCGATGGACAATATTTTGAATAGAAAATATGTGACCATTTTTTTACAATAAAGCTTCAAATTTTGGAAAAAAAACGCTGGAAACTTACTTGTTGATCCGATAGATATACCCAGTATTTAATAAGAGGTTGATATTTATAGAGTTTATTAATTATTATATTATTGAGTTTGATGTTATTTTTTTTTTTTTATATTTAAGAACACCCGTGTAATTGGACGTTGCCGTCTGTATGGGATTTGAGTCAAAAAATAAATAAATAATGTATTTTTTTTGTTGTTGGCCCAAGCGCCCCCTTAGGGCTTTGTTGCTTACAGTAAGGTGTTAGATCAGATCCAGATGTCTGTCCCTTTCCTGGTTTAAATAGAGGGCGGACAAGTGAGAAATTTCTCTTAAAGATTTCTCACTTAATGGTCAACTTGTATACACTGTAAAAAAAATATGAATTTTCATTCATATCTCATAAACTTTGGTGGTTTAATTTTAATAGACCAGGATATGAGCTAAAATTAATATACAATTATATGAATAAGTATCGCTTTAAAAAAAATATGAATTTTCCTTCTTTTTTCATATACTTTTCGTAGTTTAATTTTAATACACCCAGGACGTGAAATAAAATTAATATAAAAGTTTATGAACAAATTACCAACTTTTAAACTTATCTTTTTCTTTGTGTGCCGCCAAATTTTGAAATCGTTAAAAGTGTACCGCGACAAGTTGAGAATCACTGGTCTAAACGTTCTCAAATAACTCGACTACCTCAAGGAATTTTTATTAATATTATTTTAAGGAAACTTGAAATTATTCTTTTAAAATTAATTTCACAAATCTAAATTTATTAAATTCTGGTTTGAAATTCGCGCTCTAAACTATTTAAATATTTATGAAGTATATTAAAATCATACTAATTAAATAATTTTTATAAAATAATTCAACTAAATAGCTATAAAAATTAAAATTAAAATTAACAATTTCACCAAAATAATTAATTTTAAAATATACAAAAATTGGTTAGGTTGGCACCAGAGTTGGGTTTTATACACAATTTTGCAGTTTTATACAAAAATTGCGGATAAAACTTGTATAAAATGTATTAAACGTATAAAATGTATAAAACTTGGATGCGCATGCGCAAACCCGACGAGAAAGGAAGTTCAAATAAAATTTCATTTTTCAATTATTAACATTTTGATTATATTATTCACTAAATAAAAAGCAAACAACATCGTCAATGCTTTAGAACATTATAAAATATGAAAAGCTTTTAAGCTGTTTTTTCAGGGTGAGAGAATTGGTTTTTTACAGTTTTATACCTTTTATACATCGGCCTAGTTTTATCCGCGATAGTTTTATACATGTATAAAACCGTGCATTATACTCGGCGGGATAAAACTTGCCAACTCTGGTTGCCAGCAAATTCTGTTTTTGAAGTAGCTGATTTAACGCATAGATAATTGAACGTGTATTATTATTTAAAATGAAATATAAATATTTAATCAATATATTGGAACATTTTACTAACAAAATCGTAAGTATTGAATTTGAATTTTTTCATTGAAATTTTTTTTTCTCAATTTCAAATCAATTAGTTTGTCTTTTTTCAGGTGAGGTTAGTTAATACTCCAAGCAGGGAATAAACCAGGATTTCTTCTCAAAGAAGATGAAAATCGACATATTTTTTGTATTAAATAATTAAAATGATTTGTATTTGTGTTAAATTTACTTGGAAATGTATAAAAATTTATTTTTTGATACAAATTTATTATTTTAATACTTTAATTTGTTTTATTATTTAGTAAAATTGTATATTTTAATATAATATAATTTTTTTTAATAAATAAAAAATAAAATAAATAAAAAAACTATTATTTCACCTAGACCACTCACTTTCCCTCAAAACTATAAACTCGTAAGGACTTTAATTTTTGTTTATTAAAGCTTTTGTGGTTTGAAATATTATTATTAGGAGAATTTTTAATTATAGACCACATATTTGTATTAAATATTTATTAAAAATAAATATATTTGTACAGTATTTATATATTTTTAATAAATATTTAATACAAATATGTGGTCTATAATTAAAAGTTCTCCTACTTTCATTTTTCACAAAAAAGTATATTATTTCTCATAAACCCGTAATTTAAATTTCATATACCAAAAATGAATTTATTCATATACCCGAAAATGAATTTTTTCATATATCCGTAATTTAAATTTCATATACCAAAATGAATTTATTCATATACCCGAAAATGAATTTTTTCATATACCCGAATATGAAAGTTCATTTTTGGTATATGAACTTTCTCATATACCCAAATTGAATATTCATAAACAGTTTGTGTAACAGACTTCCTATACATGTGTATGAATATGGCTCGAAAATTTTTAACAGTGTACGTATAAGGAGAAGTGAGTTTTTGTTGGTGTAGGTCGAGGGTCTGGTGCAATGGACGATGCCCCGGAAAGGCTGGAGATCCTGGGTTAGATTCCCGGGGGTCATGGGGCACTTGGCCCACCAACAAAAAACATAGTCTTATTAAATATTTTATTTATTTATTTTTTTGATTTTGGGGTTTTGCTTTCAGACATTATGCCCCTTTTTCTAAGTTTTAAAGTGCTCTTATATAAAGTTTAAAAATAGAAGGGTCAGTGGCTTTTTTTGTCCCATTTTGAACAAGGAGCTTTTAGAAACAAACTTGTCTTTTAGTTGAATCACTATTGGCTAATAAGAATCGAGCTGCTTTGGGATTGGTGTAAATAAACCAAACCCGTGAATTTATTTTTAAAAAGAGACGCTTTATGAACCAATAAATAATTCATCTTTGCTTCTCTATCATGAGATGGAAAAATAAAAGCAATAATGGGTAATATAGCAATACTTTGGTGTAAAAATTTTGAATGAATATTTAATGTTTTATATTTATTAAAAAATGAAATAACTTTAACAAGACATTTAATTTTCCATTATATAGAAATTTGTAGTGGCGTCTCACGAATTTTTTTTTATTCTATTGCTAGAAATTTTTATTTTCTTTAACGTATTAATTAAAATGTCAAGAAAAAAAAATATGAATAAATATAAGTTGAATTAAACAAGAAAAATTTAATTAATTTTATTTATTAGCATAACAATGTTTGTTGTAAGCTCTTCTAAATCTCTTGAAAATTAAAAAAAAAACCAAATAATTGTTCAATAGGGAATTTTATTAATATAAACTAAGCCTTTCGCATCATTTTATTTTTCATTTTAAGAACTTAAATGAAATCTGAATGCGTAATATAAGTAAATTAAATTTAAAAAAAAAAGATTCTAAAATCAAAGAGATGTTTTATTTTTTTAATTAATGTAATAAGATTTTTTTTATGTCTTAAAAAAAAAATGAAGTTATTAAAAAAGAAATGTTCAAATACCTATTTAACAAAGAAGGAAAAAGTTTTTAACTTAATCAAGAACCAGGTGAGTAAACACCCTCTTGATCAATTTTTGATATTTAATTATAAAACTGAATGAAATTAAGTGTTTACGTTTTTAGATAAATAATGTTAAAAATATGAAGCTGTTTCCAGTTCAACGAAATAAACATTAATGTCATAATTACATACGCAGCAATCCTTCAAATTATCAATGTTATTAATAAATTGAGGTAAAATATTCAAAAAATCTGGTGAAAGTACAAATAGTAAAGTACTTTTAAGCCCTTTGTTCAAAGGGTTCAGGGGGAAACCTAACTTGAATATCAAATTTAAACATCCTAGCTCTTTTCGTTGTTGAGATATTTTATTAACAGACAGACACACAGAACTCAAAACGTGTATTTCCATCAAAATCTCGACATCGAATTTTTGACATGAATCTCTCTATATAGGTGATTCGAAATAATTTGACTAATTAAATGTGAGGTTTATATTGATAGGAATTGAACCCGGGATCTCCAGTCTATCCAGACTGATTCACTTTTTCCCTTTTTCTCAAAATTCACTCCAACGATTTTGATTAAAATTCAAAAATTAACTATTTTTTAGATGCTCTTTAAAATGTATATTCTCATTTTGGCATTGGAATCTTTTGAAGACCACTTTACTCTTGTACTTCATAGGAAAGGAGAAATGGTTGTTATGGTAACAAAATATAAATATTTTCTCTTGCTTATAAATTTTATATCTTGAATTCTAATATATCGGTGGAAAACTTAATATGTATCGACACAAAAAATCTGGTGTGACAAGCACAGAACACAACTCACCGAAGGTAAGAGAAAATTGTGTGTTGTGCGACCAATCACACCAGATTTTTTATTTTAGAGAAATGTCAACAGATAATTATAATTTAGTTTCTGCGCATTATCCTATCGACTTGGCATCGGCTTAACCCTTCGACCTCACCATTTGTGGCAAGCATTATAAATATTAATAATATTCCCCTGTCTTAGAGTCTGGTTTATTTTGAATAATATTTTTCAAATAGATATTATTATTATTATTATTATTATTATTTTATGTACTCATTATAAATAGTCACGTATGACAGGATATCCAAGTCAAGTGATATTTATGTATATGATGGAATCCAATTTCATTGCAAATCGTTTTAGAGGACATGGGCAAAAGGGCAGGAGGTCTGGTCCATGGGGATGACAGCAGATCTATAGGCCTGCAAATCGAGAGTTTTATAATGGGAGTGGGGGTTATATAATCACTCAATTTCGCACGCTCAATAACTTTGTATGAATTAAAAATTGACAACAAAAAAAAAAAATAAATAATTGAAATGGTTATGAAAAAGTTATTATGGTATTAAAAAAGATTATCAAATGGCTTTATGTATAGTGATCTGTTGGAAAATAAATTTTCCATTTATGTAAATTTATAAAATTTAGGTTTATTATTTAAAACGAATTCAACTCGGAGAACAATTTTAATTTTTTTTTTAATTTAAAAACAAAAAAAAAATGGAAAAATTCTACTAAAAAGCAAGAATTTGGAGTATTTTATTACTAATAGAGATGCTGGTATTTTTATTGAAATGAATAAAAAATATTGACACAATAAGATCATAAATTTGCTTATTTATGATCAGTGGCGTCAATTCAACTTTTTCTTGGGGGGGGGGGACATTTATTTTTCTTAAAATTTCCTTACAAATAGGTAGGCCTACTCAAATTTGGCCAAAAGATATTCAATTTAATTAATTGTTTAATTTTGTACAGTATATATATTCGTAGATATATTTTGTAATCTTTTATTTAAAATAATATAAAATTTTGCGGATAAAAATCAGAGCCCTTAGGGGAGGGGAGGCAAATGCCCCCTGCCTCCCCCAAATGACTCCACTGTTTATGATGTCAAATGAAAATGAATTTATTATTCTCAAAACGGTAGTTCTAATAAATAGAACGAAAAATATATTATCAGCAAGATTTATATTTATGTACAAGCATTTGCATAAATTTTAAATTATTTTAAAATAAAGACGCTTTGAAGATTTGTAGCAAATTGAAAACGGTTAGGCGATGGGAATTATATTATGATTATAGATGACAAGACTAAGATTATAATGACGATTTTAAGTTAAAAAGAAATATTTTATTGGCGAGAAATTTTACATATTGAATGGAGCAATTTGTCTTTATTAAAGCATTTGTGGTTCGTATTATTATTATGGAAATTTTTAATTATAGACCACATTTTGCATAAAACATTAATACTGTACAATGTTTGGACTGCTTATTCTGCAGTCATTTTCAAGCAAGGGCGGATACAAGGGAGGAGGGGGTAAAGGGGGTGATTACCCCCCCCCCGAGATTTAAAAAAATACCTTTTTTTTTTGCAAAAAAATTTATTTTTAATGTAAAATTTTAAAAATGAATACTTAAAAATTTGATTTGTATTTATATTCTGCCAATCAAGTACAGAATGTGCCTTTAAATTACCGAAATTATGAAAAAATAGTGTGCTGTGCGACGAGTCACACCAGATTACCCCCCCCCCGAAAAACACCTCTGGATCCGCCCTTGTTTTCAAGTACTGTACACTTGCTCCGACTCAAGTGAACTATAACCTCTAAGAGAACGTTACGTGCATTTTATATACAACGACGTCAGCGCCATCTATAGTAATTCAAATTATTGTAACATTATGCTTTTTATGTAAACACTTGCTTTAATGATTATGTCTAACTTCATGAGAATGAGTGTAGATGGGGCTGAAGTTTGTGTCTAACTTCATAGGAATGATTGTAGATGGCGCAGACATCGTTGTATTTAACCATGCAAGTAACGGTTTATATACTAGTAGATATATTTTGTAATCTTTTATTTAAAATATTTCGTTAGAGGTTAGTTCACACGGAGTAAGTGTACTGTACTTAAAAACGAATGCAGCATAAGCAGTCAAAACGTTGTACAGTATTTATATTTTTAATAAATAATTAATAACAAAATGTGGTCTATAATTAAATAAGAGAAAGTAAAATTCCCATAATAATAGAAGCACAATATAGTTTTTGAGAGTAGTTATGCTATGTCATTAATTAATTTTATTTTATGGTGAAATTGGTGATTTGTTAACAAAAATTCAAGTTCTTTTTTTTAGTTTCTCTTTGGTAGAGCATTATTTTACAATCAACAGAAGAAAAAAATCATATTTCGCAACAGAAATCTGTTAAAATATTTTTATCTTAATTTATTTGTTGAATAATTTTCATTTTAATAATAAAATATTTTCTCAAATTTCATCCCAAATTCAGAAATAGATGCAATGACAATAGAGAATAATATAACCTCTCATATAGATATTTAGGAAAAAAAAAATTACACGGATATTGTAAACAAATCGATTCGATTTTCTTTCTGCTCAATTTCCTCGCTTCTAACAAACACCATATTCAATCAATGCCGGACCCCGGTCGGAGACTCCCCCCCCTCCTCCCCCTCCCCACTTACGCCAGAAATTTAATCATCGACAGATAGGAAATCTTTAATTTGTTTAGTGGGTTGCTTGTCTACAAATTTTATTTCGGTTCTAATAAAGTTGTTTTTTTTTTTTTTTGGCAAATATAATAAAAATAATAATTAAATTACAAATTTCTAATCCTTATTTCAATGAAACCAAAATAATTAATGAAACCCTTATATCATCTGGTGTCGATTTTAGATTTCTACTTTTATCAAACTATTTGTAAATTTGGAAGCTAAGATTACCATGGTTCTTAATGAATATTTAATGCCTTTACCTCTACCTGAGACCCTGAGAGGCTAGATATAGAACAAAAGATACACTGACCACATTAATATTTTTCTCCTTCTATTAAATTATATTACAGTAGAATCCCGATAATTCATATGGTCACGAGACGGACGGTTTGTTACTAATTTTCGGGAGTACATAAGATATAATTTGGTATGACTGCAACTTTCTCTTACCTTCGGTAATCAAAAGTTATGTTCAGTGCTTGCCAAACCAGATTTTTTGTGTCGACGTCTATATTTAGTTTCCGCCGATATATTAAAATTCAAGATGTAAAATGTATAAGCATGGGATAATATTTATATTTTGTTACCATGGCAACTATTTCTCCTATCTTTCCTATGAAAGTAAAGTGGTCTTCAAACAATTTTGAGAGAAAAATGATAATATACATTTAAAAGAGCATCTAAAAAATAATTGATTTCTGAAATTTAATCAAAGAGCGAATTTTGAGAAAATTGAAGAAAAAAAACTGAAAAAGTACATCAGTAAAGTACTAGTACTTTTTGGCTGATTTTGATTAAAAGCTTATTTTCACGCCCTAGGGAGGTGCCCAACTTAAATATAAAATTTCAATCTCCTAGCTCAATTCCTTCATGCTTTAAATTGAACACACACAGACAGACAGACCATTTGGCGAAAACCACTTTTTTTGGATTCAGGGGATCTCAAAACGTATATCCATCAAAATCACGACATCGAATTTTCGACATGAATCCAATACTTTCTCTCTATATATATTAACATATAGAGGTAAGAGAAAGTAAAAGGATAAATAGACTCTGTTACGCATTAGTGTGTCAAGCGTCAGCTACCGAGATTTGAGAAAATTAACATTGAAGTTTTTTGTTTTGATTAGATTATATATAATTTTTGTTGTCAATTGTGCAAGTAAATATAAATTTTTTTAGGACATATTTCATAAAAAATACTATTAATTATAGCATTTGAAACAATATTCCGGGCTTAGCTCAATTTTTAATTTTTTTGGCGCTTGACACACTAATGCGTAACAGGGTCCAAATAAGCCTCGTATTCTCCAATTTATTATAAATATTTCGGTCGGTTTACATTTCTCAGCTTTCCGAGAAAAAAAAAAAAAAAAAAAAAACAGTATTGGGACTAGAGTTTTCTCAGAAGGGGGGAGAGAGAAAGACGCCACTCCTGCCTCCCCCCCCCATAACCCCTACACGGGAACTTATGCTTGGAGGAGACATAAAAGTGCTAGGAGAGGGGGAAATAGCTGAGGAGGGGAGAACGCTATCTCTTCCCTCGCTTTGTCCTGCTATTCCCCTATTTTCCCCTACCTTCTCTGCCTTATGATAATACCCTTAAAAAAAGGAATTAAAAAAATCCAACATTAACTATCCAAAATGATTGAATTCAGAATTTTTGAAATATTTTATTAAATATTTGGTGGATTTGATCTTTTTGGTTCAACAATAAAAAAAAATTAATTTTTTCTTTAAAGACGCGAAATGATGAGCATGACTTTTTAAAATAAGATTAATAAATATAAATTACCTTATATGAAAGGTTCATTCACTTCGGAAGAGACGTTTTGATATTTGGAACTATTTCACAATAAAAGATTCAACTCACTATTAAAATTTCACTATTTTCAAAGAACACAAACGACGGAAATTTTATTAGCACGAAGCTATGCGAACAGCCTCTAATTACATACTGGCAAACACTGAATGGACGTGAAGGTCAAGATGGTTACATGCGTTCGCCACCAGAGCACTCTAGTGTCCTTTTATTGTTTAGCTGCTTAAAAAATTTAAAATCTGGAGTGATTAGCCGCGCCTTAAACAACTTTCAAATTAATTTTTGAAAAAGACTGGCATTAGGTCGAAATGGTCTTGGAGACAGAAAAAGAGAATTTTATATTTCGTATTTATTTTTAATTTAAATAGTTTTTAGTCATTCATTTTTCTCTGAAACAATTAAAGACAAATAAAATTTAAAAAAACAATAAATAAAAATAAAAAAATAAAATTATTTTCTATTTTTATTATATTCATCAAAGTAATAAAAAATTAAAAAAAAAAACTGAATTACATGAAAGTGTACTTCAAACATTTTTCACAAAATATTACTAATATATTTTTTAAATGGGCATCTAATTAATAATATATGAATTTTAATCTAATAAAAATAAAAATATTTAAATTCTGTTACCATAGCAACCATTTTTCCTATCTTTCCTATGAAGAACAAGAGTAAACTAGCTAAATATTTTTCGAGATCTATTATTTGAATAAGATAATAGTATTCAAAATACCTCGATTCGGACTTTAACTGAGTCATAGATATATTTAACAAGACATGTGAGTGTTTTTTTATTGATGAGGCCAAACATCCCATAAGTGGAAAATTTTTCTTTAAAGTTTTTCACGTTTTCGTTACGAGTTAGTAACTTGCGCGACTAACTGCATATAAGGGGAAGTGAGTTTTATTGGTGCAGGTCGAGGGTCCGGTGGCCTGGTGCAATGGATAGCACGCCTATGCCCCGGAAACGCGGAGATCCTGGGTTCGATTCCCAGGGGCCATGGGATGTTTGGCCTCATCAATAAAAAACACTCACATGTCTTGTTAAACAAGAGTAAAGTTGTCTTCAAAAGATTTCAACCGCAAAATGAGAATATACATTTTAAAAAGCATCTAAAAAATAGTTGATTTATGAATTAATTAAAAAAAAAAATCGTAGGAGCGAATTTTGAGAAAATCGAAAAAAACTAAAAAAGTACATCAGTAAAGTACTAGTACTTTTTGGCCGATTTTGTTTTAAAGCTTATTTACACGAGTTCGGAGGGTGCCTAACTTAAATATAAAATTTCAACCTCCTAGCTCATTTCCTTCATGGTCAAAAATTTCCACACGCACACACACAGACCAATTTTCAAAATCTCGACATCGAATTTTTGACATGATCGCAATACTTTCTCTATATATTTCATATATAGGGTAAGCGAAAGTAAAATGTAAGAGAATCTCAATTTCTCTCTTTCAATAAAAAGATTAAAAATGAACGAGAAAAACTTCTCTCCCTTTCTTCATCTTAAAAGCAGTACGTATTAACGAGCTTTAAGCAAATACGAATTAGAAGACGTTTTAAATGATCTCGAGCATAAAAATAATTTTGAATTGCCGAGGGGTCTGAAATGAATTGTTTTTATACCAGTTAACAGGATGACCGGCAAATTTGTACGAATTAGCCAAGAATATGAATAATCGGGCGACGAAATATCCACTCTATATCTAATAGTGAAGAAAAATAAAAAACCGAATGATAGAGAAAAGGTGATAATCATAATTAAGTTGCGTAATCGACTATACCTAGATAGCTCTGGAATTTTAGAGAGAAATTAACAAACAGTAAACCTGTCGTGTAGGTAAAATAAATAAATAAATAAATAAATTTATTACGACCCGCTTAGAGGCACCAGTCCTCGGTGGCTAGGTCCAACAAACACAATAAAAATTTAAATACAATAACAAATACAACAAAACAAAACAAAAGGAAAAAGAAAAAAAAAAAAAAAAAAAATAAAACAAAATAAATAAATAGAAATGTATGCTCATTAACAATCAACATGTTCATGCATTTCCATCGAAAGAAATAAAAAAAACAATATCAAAAAATTCACGCAAGCCACGAGACCAGGAGTAAACGTCGCATTAGCCATCCCGACATTCGCCTTAAGCTGTTAAGGAAAACCTGGCCAAAACCTTAACAAGGATGGTATGACCTCTCTACCTCAACTATTCTCTGCGATCAAGAACTAAATAAAAATTTCACACAACTAGCACATGAGGACTTGACAAAATTTATTAAAGATTTAATCATAGGGGGCAGAGGTAGTGTAGTGAAGCTCCCTTGTGATTAAAAAGGAAAAAAAAAAATTATTTATGAGAGATTTTCATATAATTTGTTTGCACCTGTATAAGTCCATATGTCTGTCTGTATTCATAGTGAATTAATTTAGATCAATATTTACATTTATTATTTGAAAAAACACGCAAAAAGGGAATATTATAATCTATATAATAGTATGCACAAAATTAGATGGCAATTTATTTAAATGTTCTTTTATTCATTTAATTCATTTTAATTATAGTTCTTGCTAACAATAACGATGCTTCAGGATATATATGGGATAGGTTTTGTCTCATTCATTTGCATGAGTTTGGGATCAGAATATAGAATATAAATAAAGAGAAAATCATTATCAGATTAATTAGCCTAGAGACATTCATTTTGGTTGTAAAGGGAAAGCAGAAATTGAGAATGTAAATGACTAGATAAATCTTAACGTAAAATAAATAAATAAATAAAGCTAATAATTTGAAATAAGCGCAATTTGAATGTAAAATGACCACAAGCGAAATGACTAGAAAATGAGAGTAAATAAAATAACAGCCTATATAAGGAATAAAAAATAAATGATTTAAGGTTGTTCGGACATTAAAGCACTTGCTAGATTAAAAGCTAATTTTTTAATATGTTATTAATCACTATCACATACGTATAAAATAAAATTTTGAAGCAGATCTGACGCAGTGTAATTAATTTTTCAAAAATTGAAATTTAACATGTAGTCTATGGGGAATATCGACGAAACGCACACATATCGAATTATATAGCCACCTTTGCAATAGGTAAAAAAACAAAAAACTTACATTTTTATCAATTCACTTCCGAGGAATACGTTAAACATAAAATAAAAAGTTTCTGCCGAAATCTTTTAAAGATATTTTAACAAGAAAGTCAAAAAATTTTCCAAAATGAACAATAAAAAAAAGGAAGTGAGACTAGAAGTCTGTCAACGTCGAAAAAAAAACTCTCTCACTGTCAGTTACATTTTTTTTCCATTTTACTATATTTTCAAATTTTTAATTTTATTAAAAAAAAAAATTTGATTCTACTATGACTTACGAGATACTATCCGAACAACCTTAAAATATTTAAAATCACGATTTTTTATCAAAGGTTCATAAGAGAACGCTAAATCTAATAAGCACTCTTCAGTAATAATTTACAAATAAAAAAAAGCTAGTTTTAAAATATAAATAAATTTTTTTTTCTGTTCGCCTCTCTTAAAAATATTTCATCTTTGGCCTTTTTTTTTGTAATTTAATTTTATACTTCGAAGTTTCGAAAAAAAATATTAAACTACTAATATATACTCAAGAATCAAGTTAATAAAACTAGGAGATATATTGATCCGATATAATAGAAATATAAACAATTTTTTGTTTTAGAAATCAGGTTGAATTTGAATTAGGATTAAGGGAGTTCGATACCAGGTCAAATGCCAGAGAAAAGCATGTCTAGAATTGCAAACATCTGACAAGAATGTACCGGAATCGTTTTCTGCCCAATTGACAATAAACATGTATGGAATTGAAGAGAGAGAAGAGAAATAATGAACAAGATAAATTCCAATTCGTGATACAAATAAATATTAGAAGATAAAAAAATATCTTAATTAAAATAGATATTTTGAAATTATTAGTGGTAATTATTTTAAGCAATGTAATTTTATGAGTTGATGAAGGAAAAAAAAAAGAAAAAAGTAATAAATCTATAAATAATCCTTCCGAACCAAAGACAAATTCGCCTAGAAAATAGGCAACTCAAAAGAAATTAAATCCAAACAGTGCAGGTGGGTTGCATAGCTTCACGGCTTTCGATTGCGACGCCTGCTATTGGAACAGTTATTTTTTTACTTTCTCTTACCCTATATATGAAATATAGGGCTGGACGGTAAACCGGTTTACCGGTAAAAAATTTTTTACCGAAAACGCGGTAACGAACCTCTAATTCGATAAAAACCGGTTTTTTTTCGAAAGTCGGTAAAAACCTATTTTTTCGGGCGGTAAAAATTTTGGTTCGGCGAGAAAAAAATGTTCCGCGGCGGCAAACCAAATTGTGGTTCCGCGGCGGCAAAAAATTGGCAAAATATTTTTCCGGCCGGGGAAAAATTTTCGTCCCGCGAAAAAAAAAATGTTTCGGCAAAAAATTGGTGGCTCTCTAAAAAAAAGATAAAATATTTTTTCTGGCCGGGAAAAAATTTTGGTTCCGCGGGAAAAAAAAATGTTTCGGCAAAAAATTGGCTCTCTAAAAAAAAGGTAAAATATTTTTTCCGGCCGGGGAAAAATTTTGGTTCCGCGGGGGAAAAAAATGTTTCGGCAAAAAATTGGCTCTCTAAAAAAAAGGTAAAATATTTTTCCGGCCGGGGAAAAATTTTGGTTCCGCGAAAAAAAAAAATGTTTCGGCAAAAAATTGGCCCTCTAAAAAAAAAGGTAAAATATTTTTTCGGCCTGGGAAAAATTTTGGTTCCGCAAAAAAAAAAATGTTCCGCGGCGGCAAACTTTGGTTCCGCGGGCGGTAAAAAATTTTTACCGACTTTCGAGAAAAACCGGTTTTTTTTTCATTATCGAGGTCGGTAATGAAAATCCATTACCGTCCAGCCCTAATGAAATATATAGAGAAAAAATATTGCGATCATTTCAAAAGTTCGATGTCGAGATTTTGATGGATATTCATGTTTTGAGGTCCCCTGAATCCAAAAAAGTGGGACCCGCAAATTGGTGTTTTTTTTTTTTGAAATGGGGCATCAGGTCCGAAGACCTATAATGACCAGTGGTCATATGCAGCCAGGAGGAATAAAGTTAAAAAAAATAAATAAAGGAGTAGCGAAACTCAACTGCGGGAACTGAGAAGATGCCTGTTGAGATTAGACTTCAAAAGTCTGAAGATTGTAGGTTTTGAGGAAGATAGACGCAGGGAGGTTGTTCCAATCGCGGGAGGTCATGGGGACAAAGGAGGACTAGTTCTATTAGTCGTGATCTGAACAGCATAGGGATACTGGGACTAGGCCTCCCTGTGTATGTGTGTAGACATTTGTAACTATGAAGGAGATGAGCTACGAGGTTGAAATTTTATATTTAAGTTAGGCACCCCCGAACTCGTGAAAATAAGATTTTAAACAAAATCGGCCAAAAAGTATTAATACTTTACTGATGTGCTTTTTCAGTTTTTTTCGATTTTCTCAAAATTCGCTTTAACTATCAATAGTTTGTTTAAAATTCACAAATCAACTATTTTTTTAGATGCTTTTTAAAAATCATATCAGTGAAATTAAAAGAATTGGATTGCCCTTTCGATTTTTTCACGAAAATTCTATTTTCTTTCTTGAAAAAAGTTGAGAAATCAGAAACACTTTCCTTGAGGATAAACTACATTGTAACTCGATATATGAAACTGTATTTGTATTGTTTATTAGGATCCGATTTCTTTCACATCGTCGTATGATGAAATTCTCTTCAGAGCTAAGAAAAAATATTTTTCAATTTGTCAGGGGGTTCTGTGTTAGAAACTTTTACTGCTTTTGTGATAGAAACAGGTATAAATTAATTTCACATGTCAAGATCTCCGATTAGATGCCAAATAAATTCAAGAGTGTGCAAATCATTTTCTTGATAGTATCAATTGTACAGTTTCTGTGAGAAATTATTAATATAACGAGAAACACAATAGCCAAAAACAAAAGTATGAAAAATTTTTAGTGGTTGATTGTCAATAGACTCTAAAATCAAATTTAAATCCAAAAGAAAATCTTAATATATTTCGGAGTTATTATCATATGTGCAAGGTGTGCACCGAAACACGACAGGCCGAAATAAGAAGGCGGCCGAAATCTATTCAATGTTTTTATTCCTTGTATTGTATTATTAAAAAATTATATTTCTAAAGTTTTATAATTTTAACATAGTTATTTTGTTGTCGACATTAAAAATGTTACAAGAACGTTTAATTAATTTGGGAATTATATCAACTGAGTAGAATTTTCTAGATGAAATTGATATACATGATCTGTTAGTTGAATTTGAGCATAATAAAATTCGACAAACATTTCTTTGTAAAATGATACCATAATATTTTTCAATCTATCCTTGCTATAGAATTATATTTATGACATTTTCGGGACGGGGGAAAAATTAAAATATCTTTAATTATATTAGTAATTAAAATTGTATTTATATTTTTTTTTCATTTTTATTCGGAATTTAATTATAAAAAAAACTTTTACAAATAATAATGAATGAAATTTTTTTAGGAATCTTTGACACCTTTCTATAGTTTAAATGACCGGTACCTGCACGTTAGTGTAGCATAAATAAATAAATAATGGGTCGTTTATTTATTATTAATAAAAGGGTATTTTAGATTTCCAATGGAGATATATGTTTGAGTCTGAAATGTCTGACCTTAAAGCAAAATAGCAAAAAAAAAAAAAAATAAGGCGTTTTATTTCAACAATTAAAAAGAAATTGAGTTTCTAAATTGAAATATTTAGATGTGTTTAACTATTTAAAATAACCTTGGTTAAGTAGGTAATGAATTCTTTGTCAATAAAAAAATCTATCAACAGACTAATTTTGTTCTAAGGATAATTGTCTAATGTTAAAAGATCAAAAACAAATGTATTTAATAATTTTTAGTTTTTATTAATAGTTATGGTTATATAAAAAAAAAAACCGTAGATATTATATATTTATTATTTTTTGAATTATTCTCAACTTTAGTTTGATATAAATAATTATTTTTTAATAAAGAAAAAAAAGTGATATGTTTTTAATTCATGATATTGATTTCCAATGTTTTGCATTAATATAAAAAAAAAAAAAAAATAACAAATAAGCAATCTTAATATTTTTTGAATTTGGAGTCGCGTGTTGAGTTGAGAGCGGTGGGTGTGGAGAGAGGGAGAGAGCAAGCATGTGGTGAGGCGAACGCGTGGTGGCGGTCCGCGCGGCACGCACCATCTGACCTCTGACCCCATGTATATAAATATATGGTGATAGAAAGTAAGAGATTTAGATTATAGATATAGTAGAGAATGATGTGAATGAAGCCAGGCCCCTTAATTTCCAAGTAAGAATACTTGGCCACCGAGAGCGGGAACTGGCTATGAGTGTTGGAGATGATCACCAGGTAGCACTTACCCGAGACGAGTAGCACCGGGAACCCTTTTCAAAACCGCATTGGTATAAACCCGTCTCACGTCAGGCGGTGTGCGCCACTGAAAGGCGACCGTCCGACCGACCGACCGCCCAGCCAACGTTGTACTTAAATACGCATGCGTATTTATTTCTCCGCCGTCGTCACCCTCGGGACCCAGCCTTCCGAGGAGGAAGGTGTGGCCACCACGCGACTCCTGTTTAAAACAGGCCAAACTCACACATAAACATACACATATATTAACTAAGATGAAGACTAAAAAATGCTTTACATGGAATAATTTGGAGGTTTATGCGGAGGTACAAAAAGAATGTGACGGATTTCTTCGTAAAAAAAAAGTTATTGTTTTTGAGTGTATTTTCCCTCCTGGAGATTTGTTTTGTTTGTTCGGTTCGATTATCTAGAACTAGTCCTACTAAGTTTGCCCGTTGATATCTCTAACTTGAGCTTATTTACGATGGATGACCAAGTCGTTTTCAAATTTCAGATTTGAGCAGTAATTGATTTTCAAAATATATTTTAAGATACAACCAAACGGGGTTTAATACATGTATAATCAACAAAATTTATATATACAGTCGACTCTCGATAATTCGAATTTTTCAGCTGTAAACATCGGTAAATCGAAAAAATCCTGTGTATTTAGATACGCTCGAAATTTTTTTTGTAACAAGAGGGGAAGAGAACGTTCTATAATTCGAACTTACCCTCTCTATAATTCGAATTTTTCCTAGCAATATTTACTCATAACCGGAATGATTTTCTTTACTAGAAAATTCTGCTTACTTTTATTCAAATTCCATTATGGGCCTTCAAAGTAAACTCCCTCGTACAAAATACAAGGTTTTGAGCGTTCAGTCCACTGTTGAAAATACTTCCTGAAGCCCATTTTGATAGTCAGTTGAGTACACCAGAAATTTTGTTGTTTAGTTCTCGGTCACTCAAAAAATGACATGCCCGAAGCTATGTTTTTACTCCCGGAAATAGGTGGAAGTCACACGGCACTAGGTCCAGTGAATAAGGTGGATATGGCATCATCTCAATGTCTAATTCAGTGATTGTTTCTTAAGTCCTGATGGTGCGATGTGCTGGTGTATTATCCTGTGGAAGGATCCCATTTGAACAAGACGTGGTCTTCTTAATGGCCCCTTCAATACTTCACAATAGAAATTTGCAGTAACAGTACGTTGCTTATCCACCACGAGATCGAGAGCTAAAGAACAAAATTTTGAGTGCACTCAACAGACTTTCAAAAAGGAGCTTCATGGAGTGTTTTGAACAGTGGACTGAGCGCAGGAATCGTTGTATTTTGTCCGAGGTAAATTACTTTGAAGGTCTGTAATGGAATTTGAATAAAAGTAAGGAGAATTTTCTAATAAACAAATAATTCCGGTTATTTTTTTGACACCCCTTCGTATGTTCTATAAATATTAATTATATTAATTTTTATTTAAAAAAAAAAGCAAGTTTTAGTTTTTTTTTTTTTTGTTTTTTTTTTTTTTGAATATTATGGAAAAAGTATATTTTTTTGCCTTAAATTATAGATAGAATCACTTAAAAAAGTATCAAAAGATGAATCAATTGACTAGCCTCAGACTATGGCTCAGAGGTAGAGCTTCTGCGGCGGACCCTTGCCTTGGGCGGACTTCGAGTCTGGACAGGAGGGCTACGCCCCCTGGACCCCCTCAGCTGGCTCGGACCCTCCTGCGGCGGAACTTCGCCCATAAAGTGTTCTATAAGACTGCAAAATTTTGTTTCAAAATTCTAACGGGAAGTTGGTCAAACGGAGCGTGACATACAGACACTCCGCGAGTATAATATGTAATAAATATACTATAGATGAGGCCGGAGATAGAATTTTCCCGGGCCGCTGTGACTTCCAAATCCGGCCCTATATTCATATATGAGTGTGTTACATAAATATATTGAAACTTGTTTTTTAAATAAACATTTAAAACTTTTCAACAAATCCAATTATTTAGAAAAAAATAAAAATATAAAATAAATAAATAAGAAAATAAAAAAATTATTATAAGATGAAATAAAAACAAGACTTGTTTTCTGCCCGAATTATTTAATTTTCCTTTGTCGACGTTTCGGGGAATAAACGTCACCCACCTTCAGGAGGAAGGTGCTAAAAAATTCTGCCTATGCTAAGAATTTTTCAACACTTTTTTAACACCTTTGTCCTGAAGATGGGTGACGTTTAGTCACCGAAACGTCGACAAAGAAAAATTAAATAATTCGGGCAGAAAACAAGTCTTGTTTTTATTTCATCTTATATCAGTATTACGGCCTTCCTCCACATTGTCTTTCATAAAAAATTATTCAAAATAAAAATTAAAACAAGAAAAAACATTTTTTTTAAATAAAGGACAATAATTCAGCCTTGTCTTTTTAAATTTTCTATCTCCCGGTAGGGTTTAAACCCCTACTTCTATTCCAAGAGGGCTGCCTAATAAATTTTATAACATTTTTGCATTGACTCGAGTCTCCGAGAGCTCACTACTGTATAAATATATATATATATTGTAATGTGCTTTGGTTTGTTTGAAAGGCTGGGAATAAGGTAAATAATAAGTTAATAAATTTTAACAAAAGTACTTTATTTAATTTAAATAATGGGGGTGCTTCGCAGTTGCTGAAAGATTTTTTTGATACAAATGTTTACAAGATTTAATTATTCTTTTACTTTTGAATCAATATTTTGATTATATTACAATTTCAGTTACAAAGTGTGCTTATCTGAATAGAATGATTATGTCCATGGGCTGAGGACGATGAGCTTGCGGGGGTTATCAGTGGCGAGGGTCCAGCATCCAAGAAGAGTGTGGGCCCGTTGGCACCTCGTCCGGGCAGAATATGATACTTCTTGAGGTTAGGGTCTTTTGCACCTATGTAGTGCGGAGTCACTTTAGAAGGGATTGCTGGATGGTTTTTAGATATGAAGGAGTTTATCTAGTAGGGGCAGGCATATTCACCTAGAGATCCCCCTAACTAGATGGGCCAGGTTCCAGCATCTACGATGACTGAATTAGGTATAAGTGAGATAGGTTGTGTGTGTGTTCGAATGATAATGATCAATTGCCAACGGGCCCTCAGACCCAGCGCCTTATATAGGCCCATTCTCCCTTCTTAGGGGCAGAAGCGGAGAATGGATGTGCTCACCGATTAGTCACCAAGGGGGTGAGGGATTGTCACTCAGACTTGTGCCCATATTTGGTCCGAACGAAGTGTTTTCTTTATCTTGGAGGAATGGGGGTGTGAGGTCATCGATGAGATCACGAGGGTGGGGGTTGCATTACATCATGCACAATTTCACAATATTAGAAAAGTTTTATTTATTGATTAAATTAAAATCACTGATTTTAATTTATTTAAAAAGTAAATTCATTTTTCCCTTACAATATATATATATATATATATATATATATATATATATATATATATTTTTTTTTTATTGGCCTCCACACACACCCCTACAGCCAGCCGGTCCACCCACTGATGTGGCGACAAAGATGGCAAATGATAAGGTGAGATGATGGAATTCTAGTGCAATAGAACAGCTCCGGGGCCTTAATGTATTGCACGCGTTAGGGTTTAAAATCAATAAATAAATAAATTAATTAAAATAAAATAATATATACAATGATCCATTCTTAGATATGCTTCTTCAATGCGTTAATGAAAGTATTTATTGGAGTTATGAAGAAATCAATCTCTTTAGAAAGTTTGTTAGATTCAAGTTGGCATCTTTTTAATGGATTGCATCTCGATAGCTTCGGGCATGCAAATAACTCCGAGGATCTCAATCCAGGTTTGGGAACCCTAAAAAAGATCTCTTCGATCGGAACATGGTGAAGCTGGTGAACAGTCTTATAGATGAATTTTAAAGGTGCGATCACACCGGGACCTGACTTGTGTTTACTGACTGGAGTTCTAACCGAATCCGAATTGAGGGGGGGGTCACACACTAAAACTTGACTGGAGTGACGTAATCTCACTTTTCTGTTATTTGGTATATAAGTATGTCGAAGAAGTAAACAATGTTTTTTACTTGAATGATATTATTTTCCTTCCCAGCAATTTATTTCTAAATAAACTTAATAAAACTAATTATAGTTATATCAATAAATATTTTTACTAAATTTTAAGTATAAATATTTCTTAATTGACCATTCAAAAAATAATATCTTATTAATTTAAAAAAAATTTGGAATCTATTTGTTTTGACTAACATATATTTTCTGCAATTTTTAATAAAAAATAGAAGTTATCTCAATATTATTATTTATTTGTATTATTATTACTTAAATAAAGCCCTATATTGCCAAAAATGTCTTTATTAAGGAACCGATCAAACAGCTGATTGAAAAAGTCGGCCATGTTGGCTTCTCAGCCAGCCGGAGTCAGGTCCCGATCCAACAAAATTGGTTAGCCACCAGAGTCCGTATCGTGACGTAGCTCCGCTCAACTCCGTTTCGGCAGCAGTGTGTGCACCTCCATAGCAATACATAGGTTGGGTCCGCCACCGGACTCAACTCAAGTCAAGTCAGGTTCCGGTGTGATCGCACCTTAAATCCTCGATGTTTCGCCTCCACTTTAATGTTTCAAGTTGGATTTGATTGCAGATGTCAATAGAGAATTTCTTTTTCAGTAGACCTAGAAATTTGTTTTGAACATTCTCGATTAATATGTCGGTGGATGTGCGATCGTAGTTCCATATGGGTGTTGCGTATTCAAGAACTGGTCTGACCAAGGATTTATATAAGATTATTAATGTTTTAGGGTCCCTGAAATTCCGACCAATCAAAGAGATCATTCCAAGGTTGCGACGGGCTTTGCTTGTTATAATTTGTACATGCTTATTAAAAAGGAGTTGTGAATCAAAGTGAATGCCCAATATATATATATATATATATATGGGTCATTCTACAAAAATGGGTTAACTTCGAGTAATTGTAAATAATTCAGTGACTTCCAAAGATATTGACTTTTTTTAAACATCAGTTAATAGAAAAAGTTAATAATTTTTGTGCACATGATTAATATTGAAATTTAAAAAAAAATTTAATGAAAATATTCGTCTTTTTAACCTTAAAATGTCAGTCCCTGGCCAAGGGCGGCCCCCGGGATTTTTTTTGGGGGGGGAGGCGTCCCCTTCAGATAAAAAAAAAATTTTTATTTTATTTTTATAATAAATCTCTCTTTTATTTTTTAATTTTTTTCTCCCCCCCAGGGGGGGGGGGAGGGGTTGTTGTGTTTTTTTTTTTTTTTTTTTTTTTTTTTTTTTTATTTTTTTTTTAGGTTTTGGGGGGGGGGGGGCGCCGCTTGCCCGCTTGCCCCCCTGGCCTATCATGTACCAGCTCAAACATTTAAATGAAAATTTATTTTAAACTATTAGATCTATATCATTATTATCCATATTCTAAGATACTTTATTAAGCGTTGTTAAGTCATAAATTTTGATTTTAAATAAATTTACCAAAAAAAAAAAATTAAAATATAAAAATAAATATCTGAGTGTTACTATATGGATTGAATAAAATTAACATATTGTCTATCAAAATCATTACAAACAATTGAAATCAAAGTTACAAATTGTGCATTTCAAATTCTACCTCAAAGTTAACCCATTTTTGTAGAATGACCCATATATATAAAAGTAAAGCTAAATTTTCATCATGTAATATCATATATTAGAAAAATATTGATTATTAAAAAATAAAAAAATTTTCTTAAAAAATGTTAATTCTTTTCACATGGACCACTTTACTTAAAGAAGAATTCTCTACTCGAACCAGATAAATATCCCTAAACAGTAAATACAAAATACAATTAAAATAATAAAAAATAATAAAATGACCAAGTGTTGTGTTTGTAATAAGGATTTTAGAAAATTTTTATTTATTTTTCTTAGAGAATTAATTTTTATTATGGGAATTTTTAATTATAGACCACATTTTGTATTGTTTATTTATTCAAAATATAAATAAGTAGTTAATAATAGTTCACTTAAATCGGAGCAAGTGTACAGTATTTAATAATAACCAGTCGAAACGTTGAACATATTTATATTTTTAATAAATAATTAATACAAAAGGTGGTCTATAATTAAAAATTCCCATACAAATAATAATACAAACCACAAAAGCTTTAATAAACAGAATTAATTTTTTCTATTTAAGTCCCTGAGGCGATTATAGGCCCTTTTCATTATTTAAAAAAAAAAATTGAATAGAACAAATACCGGCTAAAATAAGCAAATTTAATTTATATGCAATGTATAGTTTAACAGTTAATACATACCATTTTTGAGTTACTTTATCTTATTGTAGACAAGCAACAACCTGTTGGCGTGACAGTTATTCATTTATAGGTAACTATAATAATTATTTGCTGTTTTTGGTTTTTTGATTATAGTTTTAACATCCGTAAACAGCACACAATGGCATTTTTTAATTTTTTGACTAGTAAAAATAAAATGTTTAAAAAACATTGAAGAAAACGAATGACAATAGATGATTTGTTATTAATTGATATTCCCTCGAGGGAGTGCGCAGAAGTCTAATAAATTTGAATTTTTTGCGCATGGACCTCACCCGAGAACAGAAAAAGGCGGCTGTTTAAACTCATGTATATATATTGACATTTTTATAACAAAAAATATTTTATTATGAATAATATTTATAATGAAGAAGAATAATAAGATTATTACATTATAAGTTAAAGAAAACTAATTTTTATATTTTTATTTGGCAGATGAATGCCACATTGTTTCTTTTCGTTCAAATAGTTCTTTTGACTCTGGGGGATTTTCCCATAAAAAATCCGATCGGTGTTTCTAAGGAAGAGTTACATTCTTTACATCAGAAAAAGTTGAGAAAGATTTGTTATTAGAATTTTTTTTTAATAATACTAGTCCTCGAGGGTGGACTCCTGGTATCATCAGAAGAATGGTTTAAAATAATTGAAATATTTTGAACAGAGATTTAATCAAGTACATGGGCCTGTTATTTATATAGAAATAAAAATTTTATAAAAATTTATCAAAGTAGATCAATGAGGAAAAAAACTTCATTTTATAAGCTAAAAATTTAAATTCGAGGCGGTTTCTTGTTTCCAGGTGACGTAATTTTATTAACCAATGAGAGACCTAGAAGCACTTTTACTTTTTTTTTGTTTATAGAAGTGCATCTTCTTCTTCTTCTTGACATTTTTCCCTTTCGGGGTATTGATAAAGACAAAAAATTTAATCCATATTATTATCTTCTTTCCAAAACTATAATTAGCCCAAACGATGACTCATTTGGGGACATCAAGAATTTACCTAGAGAAACTTATTAATAAAAAGTTTGCTTCGACAAACGTCACTGTCGCAGATGCTAGTACCTCACAACCCAGCAGTATTCCTGCCCACAAACATTATATCTGCAGATGGAAAGATTGTAACAAGCAATTTATATCTCAGTTTTGGTTAATTGAGCATTTAGAAATGCAACATGTGGTTACACAAGCCACCAGCGAAGTGTTCGTATGTCTTTGGGAGAAATGTAAAGTATTTTCTCGATCCTCGAGCTCACGAACCTGGCTTGAAGGGCATGTTCTCGGTCACGGCGGCAATAAACCTCATCGTTGCATAATTCACGGCTGTGAACAGTGTTTTTCGTCCAAGACGGGCCTAGAGCGCCACGTTAACGGACATTTCAAAACCACAAACCCTTCGGGAAGAGGTCACAGCGGTAGTAAAAGTAGTGAACCGGAAGGGGCAGCTCATGGACATGGTCCGAACGCCTGTGGTCGATTCTATCGTAGAAACGGCAAAAAATATCTGTATGCAGCCCGCAAAACAGATTATTTTGATTCCTCTATTATGGAAAGACTTCAGAGTCAATCGAAAAGTCAGACAAATCCTTTGGAAGCAACACACTTCGTAACTCTACACTGTAATGCGATTGGAAGACGAATTCGACCGGATGGTAAAATGGACGTTTTAGTCCATTGGTCTCCTGATGGGATCCTGAATGATGAATGGATAGCCCTGGAGAATTGGCAATCAACTCGTACTCTACCATTCCGGCATTTGGCCCGACATAGCAATACTTCTCTTGGAAGTATTCTCCATGCTCAGGTGAACGGAAATGAAGCGAATGGAAGCAACATTCATGGCGACGACGACAATCACTTTGAAATGTCATCATCAGGAATGGTAGATCAAGAGAATATGGGATGACGCCGTCTCGTAAGAATGCCACCTCCCCCACTGCGGCCGGCCAATCGTTTAGAGGCGACCCATTAGGGTCTTAAATTAAAACAAAAAAATTACTCAGCCCCATATTTAAACTCACTTTTTTTAAATTATTCAGCCTAATGTTTTTTTTAATTTTTTTTTTTTCATCAGGATTAGGTAGATGTAGGCAGCCATTTAATTATCGTCGACGTTTCGGGATCAAATCGATCCTATCTTCAGGACGATAAACTGTTAATGTTGCTTAGATAGATGCATTTCGGTTTATACAAAAATAAATGAATATACCATTATATGTACGTATATGAGAATTGCAGTAGGTGAATGGGCTGTATTTTTATTTTGTGTCAAATGGGCCTGAATATCGTTTCATTTCCGTTCACCTGAGAATGGAGAATACTTTCATCAGGAAGACTTCTTTCAATCTTGGCCAATGCTGATGTTTCGGGCCCATTTGACACAAAATAAAAATATAGCCCATGCACCTATGGCAATTTTCATATACTAATGGTATAATCAAATTTATTCATTTATTTTTGTATAAACCGAAATGCATCTATCTAAGCAACATTAACAGTTTATTGTCCTGAAGATCGATTTGATCTCGGAACGTCGACAATAATTAAATAAAGTTTTTGTATTATTTGCCGGTTGCCTACATCTACCTAATCCGTATAATTACCACTAATTCTATTTCAACTTTTTTTTGTATGTTTGTCAATTTTTAAAAATTAAAAATTCTACGAAAATAAAAATAAGACATTTTGTTATTTAAATTTCTTGCCTGTTTTTTTTTCAGTTATTAATAAAATCACGATTAATAATTTAATTATGTTCAATATTTAATTATATAACTAAAGTTGTGTGGAAAGAAGTCAGCCAAGGAAAATAAAAATCAATTTATTCTGTCGACGTTTCGAGCGCCCGTCGCGCTCTTCCTCGGGACCTGAGGTCACAAAAACATTTATTAGAGATTTCTTTCTTTATAATAAATTTAACAGAATTATATGACATTATTAATATAATTTTATATAAAGGTTAAATGATTTTTCATTTTACTTACAGTATAAGTGTCAAATGTTATAGATGGTAATGACAAAATAGTCGGTTGACATTATTAGATAATCTCAACAAACATTAATAATGTAGGGGAGAGGGCGGGACATTGGGACACGAGGCACATTGGGACATTCGAATTTTAGGGCTACTAAATGTAAAGTTAATCCGAAGACCTATAATGACCAATAGTCACATGCAGCCAGGAAGAAAATAAAAATATTATATATAGAAATATTTTTTATTATTTTAATTAAAAACTCCGTCCCAGAATCTTCTAAATTATTTTATTATTTTATTTATAAAACGAGCAATAATTTGGAAAATTGATCTTGGTGGCCAATATTCGCGCCTCCCCTTAGACTAGTCCGCGCCGCCTCACAGTTTGGAAAACACTGGTCTCTATTGTGATTTTCCACTTATTTTTCAGAAAGAGCAATATATCAAAACCGAAATGCTAATTTGTAAATATCACTAAATCTATAAGTTTTAATGAAAAAAATGATTTTTATAAAATGTCAAGAGAATTAAATTTGCTATGAAATGAGCCAAGATTCATTTTTCTACGATACTTTGTTTTCGTTTTATGAAGTAAAAACTGCGAATTTTTAGATAAAATCGCACTTTTTCAAATTTTTAACCCCGATGAGGCACGGGTTAACGTTACCCAATTTATCTAAAACTTTGGTATTATCAATTATTAAACTGGCTGTGAGTATTAACTAAAGTTGCGTGGAAAGGAGTCAGCCAAGGAAAATAAAAATCAATTTATTCTGTCGACGTTTCGAGCGCCCGTCGCGCTCTTCCTCGGGACCTGAGGTCACAAAAACATTTATTAGAGATTTCTTTCTCTCTTTGTTCTCTATTATGAAAAAAATAAATTTAAGAGAGATTTTCTTGAAATGATAGCTGTGCTGCAGTTCTCTGACACTGCATGCAATCGGAGAGAGGATTTGGACAATCTGAGCATGGTTTATGAGAACATTGTCAAAAATTCAATACCATCTTTCTGTAAATATCCCACGGGGAAGAAAAAATAATGGGTAAAAAAAATTAAAAAAAAAATGACAATAATAATAATAATGATAGTGATTTATTTAATGTAATTCTAAAGAAAGTTAAAAAAAAAAAAAAAAATATATCTATATATAAAAATTCATTGACCATCTGATAGAATTAAAATAAAAAAAAAAAAAAAAATCCTTTTATAAATAACTTTTTGGAATGAGGAAAAAATAAAAGAAAAAGATGAAATTCATTGTACAAGTAACCGTTTAACAAAACACATGCCATTATATAATATTAAAATTATTGTTAAATCTTTCAACAGATACATTATTAATGTTTGTTGAGATTATCTAATAATGTCAACCGACTATTTTGTCATTACCATCTATAACATTTGACACTTATACTGTAAGTAAAATGAAAAATCATTTAACCTTTATATAAAATTAGATTAATAATGTCATATAATTCTGTTAAAAAATTATTATAAAGAAAGAAATCTCTAATAAATGTTTTTGTGACCTCAGGTCCCGAGGAAGAGCGCGACGGGCGCTCGAAACGTCGACAGAATAAATTGATTTTTATTTTCCTTGGCTGACTCCTTTCCACGCAACTTTAGTTAATTTGGTATTATCATTTTCTAGCCAAAAGACAACTTTTTAGGATGTTCGGCGGAAAGAAATTAAAAAATTTTGTTTTTTGCGGCCACCCTAATATACACGTTTTGAGGTCCCCTATATCAAAAAAGTGGTTTTCTCGACATGATCTGTCTGGGTGTCTGTCTGACAACAAAATATCTCAATCTATGAAAGGATGTTGAAATTTTATATTTAAGTTAGCCACCCCCTGGGGGCGTACCCAGCGATGGGCAGGGGGGCAGCTGTCCCCCTAGAAGCAAGAAAAAAAAAATGTTTATAAAGTGATGAAACGAAACAAAATTGGCTAGGGCGATAGCGACGGGGACTCGTTAGGACTCGAGGGTTTTTATGCCTTTAATTCGAAGGCTTTTCCCCTTATATATGTAGGGAATTGTAAAATAAAATGCGAAAAATATATTTACAATTCTAAATGTTGGTTTATTAATAAATGTAAAATAAAGTTTATTTACATATAAAAATTAATAAAATAAAAAAAAGGTCTATTTACACTGATGAATAATTAATTCAAATTAGAAGTTTATAAAAAGTTAATAAAACGGCACAGTAACTATATTTACATAAATGAAGCGGCACTATAATTGTACTTGCGTGGGAATAATGAGATTGCGAGAGAAAACGCGACGCGCACTTAACTGATGGCGGTGTCTTCTCCGGCAATTTCCCTGGATAGTGGCGGACCCTCTGTCCCTCTGGGCTTGTAGTCGTCTTTGAATAATGGAGAACCGTCTGTTCGCCGATTATTCCGTCGTAATGTGGAATCAGCCTGATTCCACCGTCGTCGTCTTCAGATACAGGGGTACTCGTCTAGTGACCTCTGTCGTCGACTTGTGAATGCATGGACACATGGACACCCGTCTGGCGATCGTTGTGGTTTGCACTGACGTCCGGATCAGGTTGGGGCCCTTTTAAAGAGACCTAACTGGCATGTCCGCTCTTTGATGCTCTCAGAGGGGCTCCGCCCCTCTCCGTCTCCGCTTTGAACCGAGGCTATAAAAGGTCGACGGCTCGGAGTCTCTCCCTCTTTTGCCATATGTCATCGTTGGAGCAACATCTCCTGGAGCGCCCTAGCGGCGTTCCGCATCAGGTTTGTGCCGTCGCCCTCTCTCATTGTCTCATTTATTCCCTTTGACCCAAATGGCCAATTTAATTATTAGCAAAAGGTGTTGTTACAATTAATTATTAGCAAAAGCAATATTTTTAAACAGTCCTTTTCAGGGCTAAATTATTTACAAAAGAAGCTGTACAACCAATAGTCCTTTTCAGGGCTAATATTCTTATTAACAAAAGTAATGTCTATGTACATAATTAAAACAAAGGTCCTTTTAAGGATCAACTCAAAAAATTATTGGCCATTTTCCTTTCCTACAACTCGGCCATCCTGAAGGGTGGACGCCCCGGCCACCGGGTGTACTCCGGGTTGCCGATCCTGTAAGGCGCACGTCATCCTTCATCCGCCTTGTTTTGCGATGAATGGGACGCTCCCATGGGTTCCAGTCGCTACTCTGTTGTTTCCCTCCATCGTCCTCCTTCGACTCATCGATGGTCGCCTTCCTATGGACCTCCCGTCTCTGGGTCCACTCGCGGGCTCGAAGAGGTTGATGTATCTGAAACAAATCATTTCTAAACCCCGCCTCTCGCGCCTTCGTTGAAGCCTTTGACGCCTTGCTCTTGGAGTCAAGAGCGACGTCTCTTCTTTTCTTGACTCTGATTTTCTTTTCTTCTAAATTTTCATCTTCCTTCATCAATCTTTCGTCTTTCAGATTAATTTTATCTTGAATTTTGTTTTCATCGTCATTCATTTCTATTTTTTCTTCCTCTAAATCGTCATAAATAAATTCAAATTCATTTTCATCGTTTGTTAAATTTCGTCTTTCATCTTCGACGCCTTCTTTTTTCAATTCTTCTTTATTTTCGTCCTCGTCTTCTCTTATTTCATGTTCATTTTCATTTACATCCTCTCTATCTTCGTCGTCGTCTGAGTCGCCAAACGAGATAGGCGAAAGCTCCACGTCTGGTCGGCCGTCTGCCTCTTCAACGTTTTCACCTTCATCTCGTTGTCCGTCGGACTCCTCTTTTTCATCATCATCGTCGTCATTGTCGTTCGGTTTTAAGGAGATAGGCGGAATACTCACATCTCCTTCGTCGTCGCCGTCGTTCGGGTTGCCTGATGAGCTAGGCGGCAGCTCTACGTCTTGCGGGTTGCCGTCTGCAGGGGATGCAACATCTACATCCTCGCTTCCCTCATTCTTGTTGTCTCTGCGCTGGCCATCGTCGTTGTCGTCATCGTCCTCACTATTTTGTTCTATTTTTGTTATTATATTAACTTCTACGGACTTACTTGGAGTCTGGACTGTCTTCTTCTTGCTTGGACACTCAGTCGACTTGTGTCCAAAGGCGCTGCAGCTGAAGCATTTGAGTCCCTTGCTTCTCTCAGGACAGTCTCTTGAGAGATGATTTTCGTTCCCGCAATTATAACAGGCAATGGCTTTCTTGGTCGTCGGGGCCTGCGGTCTTCGAATTGGTTGAGTTGCGTTGGTGGGATTTTGCCTTGTTTGACTCACTTGGCTTCTTTTCGTCACGTCTGAGTAGGTTTTCAACTTCTGTTTGAAGTCTCGAATATTTGTCGCTCCATAGAGTAAGATTTTGTTGCTGGAGTTGTCGTGGATTCCGTCGACCACGTACTGGATGAGGGCCTCTTCTTCTATATTCCCTCGGCTTGCCAACTCCTTCATCGTGATGAAATAGGCATACACGTCTTCGTCTTTTCTTAATTTTCTTTTGGTCAATTCCCGGTGGAGTTCGGCACTGTTCCACTTTTGTGAGAATTCACCAAGCAGCGCGTTCCTCAGGACTCTCCACGTCGTGATGCCCCGTTCGCTCTCGATGAACAACTTCGCTACTCCCGTCAGGAGTTTCCTGGCGAAGACGAACAGGTGGAGCTGGTCCCATCCATGTATTTGAGACTCGGTTTCGATGTCCTCAATCCATCTCTCGATAGGATAGGCGCCACTCCCGTCGAATTTCTTTATAGAGTCCTCGATGTCTCTGAAGTTGACAGGGAAACCTCTGTGTATTTCCCATCCTCTAGCTGCTGCAACCGGTACTTGCCTCACACTGCTTGCATTTTCATATAGGCTTTGTTCCTCCTCATCTTCGTCTTCGTCTTCGTCTTCCTCTTCTATCAGATCGCGTAGCACCGTCGGATCCGCGAGGCAGTGACAGAGATTTTTCGCGAGAACTTCTTTACTGGCCCCGTTTATTTTCAAGATTCTTCCGAAGGCCTTCAGCTCGTTGTGGCTGAACGTATTGATGTAGTCCAGTTTTTCGTCATACTCCGAAGAACCCACTTCGAAGTTGAAGCCCGTGAATTTCTTCACATTGGCGCGGCTGGATCTGCCACCCTCTTCGTCGTACAGGAGCTGATGAAGACTTTTTATAATTTTCAAGTCAGCGTCTTTGATGTTTTGGGCCACCTCTGGAATGCTTCCTAGTGACGTCATTTTGAAAACTCGAAAAAATTTAATTTTTTTAAACGATGTTTTCAGCCGGTCACCCATCCAGCACTTGACCACGCTCGATGATGCTTGTCTCTTGTAGCTATATTCGACGCACTATAGCTTTTCACAAATCTTCTTGAATGTTTTTAGGCCCTTTACTCGCATAAAGCATAAGCACTTGAATTTCTCCTTTGTCCGCGCACACAAAGGCACTCTTGGCTTTTTTGGTCAATGACCTTTAAGTCTTAAAAACACTTTTGTTCGTTAACGGTCACTTTACACACACGGACGCACAAATAAGAGTTCAAAAATTTTTAAAGAATGTCTTAGCTCAAAAGATTTATAGGGGTAATCAATCGTCTATTCCCGAATTAAAAATTCATATCTCGGCGCGAGGTAACGTCTATTCCCGAATTAAAAATTCATATCCCGGGCGAGCCCCCAAATTTTGTAGGGAATTGTAAAATAAAATGCGAAAAATATATTTACAATTCTAAATGTTGGTTTATTAATAAATGTAAAATAAAGTTTATTTACATATAAAAATTAATAAAATAAAAAAAAGGTCTATTTACACTGATGAATAATTAATTCAAATTAGAAGTTTATAAAAAGTTAATAAAACGGCACAGTAACTATATTTACATAAAAGAAGCGGCACTATAATTGTACTTGCGTGGGAATAATGAGATTGCGAGAGAAAACGCGACGCGCACTTAACTGATGGCGGTGTCTTCTTCGGCAATTTCCCTGGATAGTGGCGGACCCTCTGTCCCTCTGGGCTTGTAGTCGTCTTTGAATAATGGAGAACCGTCTGTTCGCCGATTATTCCGTCGTAATGTGGAATCAGCCTGATTCCACCGTCGTCGTCTTCAGATACAGGGGTACTCGTCTAGTGACCTCTGTCGTCGACTTGTGAATGCATGGACACATGGACACCCGTCTGGCGATCGTTGTGGTTTGCACTGACGTCCGGATCAGGTTGGGGCTCTTTTAAAGAGACCTAACTGGCATGTCCGCTCTTTGTTGCTCTCAGAGGGGCTCCGCCCCTCTCCGTCTCCGCTTTGAACCGAGGCTATAAAAGGTCGACGGCTCGGAGTCTCTCCCTCTTTTGCCATATGTCATCGTTGGAGCAACATCTCCTGGAGCGCCCTAGCGGCGTTCCGCATCAGGTTTGTGCCGTCGCCCTCTCTCATTGTCTCATTTATTCCCTTTGACCCAAATGGCCAATTTAATTATTAGCAAAAGGTGTTGTTACAATTAATTATTAGCAAAAGCAATATTTTTAAACAGTCCTTATCAGGGCTAAATTATTTACAAAAGAAGCTGTACAACCAATAGTCCTTTTCAGGGCTAATATTCTTATTAACAAAAGTAATGTCGATGCAAAATTAAAACAAAGGTCCTTTTAAGGATCAACTCAAAAAATTATTGGCCATTTTCCTTTCCTACAATAATGAACTTATTTTACATACTTATGCACAGTGAGGGACAATATTAAGTCCCGCCCATGTGATTATTTCATTGTTTTTAAAAAAGTATTATATATTTTTTAATGAAAACTTTCATAGTTCAAACCTAGAAAATTTCCAATAAAGATTTTTATTTTCTTTTATAAAAACAATGAAATAATCACAAGTAGAAAAGTCATGGGTGGGACTTAATATTGTCCCTCACTGTACAGTGAGCGCCAAAGTTCAAGTCGCACCCATGCGTTTTCTACTTGTGATTATTGGCGCACACTCTACATACTTATTTACGATTTTTTTTAAATCGCTTCTATCGATTTTAATTAAAATTCATAATTTAATTAATTTTTTAGCAGTTCTTTAAAATGTAAGTATATTCTCAGATACACATAAAAAATCTGATAAGTCATTATAAAAAAACATTAGGACAAATAGAATAAGTAAAAAAAGACATAATCTCAACTTGAAATAAGTCGGAAAATACTAAACAAAAGTCGACAAGTGATTAATTAATTGGTTGTTAAATGACCAACTAATATCTAAAATAGCGAAAGCTTTTTTTTTTTAAACACACACACTTTTTTCTCATTCACACTCACACACACACATACAAACAGTATTTTCGGCAACTTAGAACCAGGCATTCCTATTTTAAGCCATTTGGTATCCAAAAATAAATAAAATCAACGGAGTGCCTGGGATCCGAACCCGCGACCCTTGATATAGGTCAGCACGCTAGCCACTACACCAAGTCCGTAGCGTAAGCTTTGATTATATTGTACAAATATTTTGCCTGCCCCAAGAGAGTACTTTAATCTAACAAATCAAAATGAGTTGAAACTTCCGGTCAAAGATACTTCATTTTCTACTATTTAAAGAACTCTTTTTCTTTTTCTAATTTGGAAGAGAAACATGTAAAAGTATTTTTTAATTATACATATATATAATTTTTCAATGCAAAAGAATATTTCCTAAAAAAAAAACATTTCCCATAATCACTATGAGTTTCAATTTTTTTCTTTTGTAGATAATGATTATCAGTGAGTAATAGAATACAAGGTTTAGAGGACCGCCCCAATGAAAAGCCAGTGGCGTATTTCATAGGGAAAAAAAATAATTTTAAATGGAGGAGTAATTGCAAAAAAGAAAATAATATAATAAATAATACCTACCTATGGTTACCGTGTATCGAAGAGGGGTAAATATTTTATAAAGCGCATATGATACAGCAACAAAACCAGCACTCGAATCCCTCAAAGGATTAATCAAAGATTCAGAAACTTTTAAATATTCTAAAAACTGTATAATGTCGATTCCACTAAAAAAAAAAAAGAAAACATCTATTAAAAATATTTATTCCTGCGTAAGATTATTTATTATCGCCAGGGCGGCGAATTTTGTCCGCAGTGCATTATAAAAATATGATGCTTATATTTATTTATTTTTGGGTTATGTAGCAGGTGCAGAGCGAACTTTTCCTAAAAATTAAAATTATTATTCCGGTAGAGTGAGGGTCAATATTAAGTCCCACCCATGCGTTTTCTACTTGTGATTATTTCATTGTTTTTATAAAAGAAAATTAAAATCTTTATTGGAAATTTTCTGGGTTTGACCCATGAAAGTTTCAATTTAAAGAATATATAATATTTTTTAAAAACAATGAAATAATCACAAGTAGTAAACGCATGGGTGTGACTTAATATTGTCCCTCATTGTACATCCAAACTGTTGTATTATCATACAGTGAATAGCAATTCACAATATTTTAAATAATTGAATCGTGTGAAAGTTGTTTGCACAAAATAAAAATAAAATAATCAAATTTTAAAGATATTTCATCATTTTTGGTTAAATCTAAGAAAATAAGCATTTGCTTGGAAATTTTTCTTTTGTTTGGCCTTTTCCCGTGTTTTGAAAAGTTCAGAGGATGATCTCGTTGAAAGTAAGAGTATGAGAAAAAGAATAACTTTCAATAACAATGTTCAAACTTCTCTTTAACAGATCTATAATTTCGAAATAATTCTAAATTTAAATAATCTCTATTATTCAATTACCTTTTAGCTAGATAATAAAATCCTCCAAACCAGCAAATTGAAGTCGCCACATGAACTGGGACCAGAACATACCAATAATCTCTGTACATTTCTTTTAATCGTTGATAAAGGGATTTCTTAGGAGGCTCCGTTTCATTTGAAGGCTTATTTGCATTTCCTGAGACATTTGGGGTACAATAGAATCGGGAAATTGAAATCAAACTGTTCAATTTATTTATTTCAGCTGCATTTATTTTATTGAATTTATGAGCATCCGTGCGTGATTTATCTGAAACGTCAAAATTTATTAAATTAATTGTCTTCTGAAAAAAATATAATTTAAAAATTTACCTAGATATAAGTGAATCGATTGAGAGGAACATTGATGAAAATATTTAGATTTATAAGGTATTTTTAGAATATTCTTTGATTCCCTAAATATTAGACAATTTCTCTGGGTTATTTTACTCAAAAACATTGCGTGAAATTTTAAAATATAATACTCGTAAATTCATCCAACATTCTTGGGGTTTTTTTTAAATTGAAATAATGACGATGAATTCAGAATAGAATTTTGTACTTTAAAATTTTTCACGTTATTTTTCCCATTTCAACAACATTACTAATGAAGATAGAAATTATTTTAAGTTAAAATCAGTTTAGCCAGAAGAAGAAAAAAAGGGTTAAAAAATCAACAAAATTATTATAGTCTATGAAATTTTTTATTAATAACATAAAAATACTTTGAGAAATTTCAAATTATTGTTGCTAAAATATTTTTGTTAAGAGTTTTTGATTACAATAAATGGTTAATATTTTTAGGGAAATTTCAAATAATTATGTTGGCATTTTTTTGATTAGTTTGTTTGGTTTGTTTCTAGCTTCAGTCTATACTTAAATCTTTAAAAATGTCAATTTGATCAAAAAAACATCTCACAATATTATGCTTTTAATTATTAATAATTAAAGTTATACACAGATAAATTATATGTGAAGTTAAGAGAAAATGGATAAATATAAGTCTTCTAGAGAATCGAAACGAGCAAAATACAGCAAAAATGATTCGGACTCTATAAAGCATGTAACTGGAACGAAGCAAGCAATGACGCTACGTATTGCTAAACAAAAACATACAGGTGTCATTAAAAAACATGTAAATATAAACAAATTCGGAGAGAGAGAGAGAGAGAGAGATATGTTTTCTCCGAAACAATTAAAGACAGAAATAAAATAAAAATAAATGGGAATCTATATATATCTAATAATTACGGAGTGTCCGTCTGTCTGTCTGTCTGTGCGTCTGTCACGCTCTATTTAGGTAACTTCCCGTTGGAATTTTGAAATGAAATTTTATATTCATAAAGAGGACCTTCTGGGGATTACAGGAAAATTATTTTCATCCCGAAATTCCCATAACTTTTTGAGTTATTAATTCTTAAAGTTACGATTTACGAGTTACGATAGGAAATGTATAGAAAAATATTTAAGTATTCTTTTCATTTGTGTATTCCATGAATGTAAACAAATCCTCAAGCAGGCACTGGTTTGGAATAGTAGTAATAATAATTTTCTTTTCATAATTAAGAAGAAAAGGCGAGGGTCCGCCACAGGCGGGCCCGAGCCAGATGATGGGGGGTCCAGGGGGACGAAGCCCCCTGTCTAGATGCCAAGGCGGGCTCCACCGGTTCTCATAATTAAGAAAAGGCGATGGTCCGCCGAAGGCGGGCCGAGCCAGCTGGAGGGGTCCAGGGGGCGAAGCCCCCGTCTAGGATGCCAAGGCGGGCTCCACCGGTTCTCATAATTAAGAAAGGCGAGGGTCCGCCGCGGCGGCCCGAGCCAGCTGGGGGGGTCAGGGGGGCGAGGCCCCCGGCTAGGCGCGAAGCCCGCCGAAGGCGGGCGACGCGGCTAGTTATATATATAAAAAAAAAAAGAAGAAGATATAAGTATATATAGAGAGAGAAAGTCAAGTCAAAAATTCGATGCTGAGATTTTGATGGATATACACGTTTTGAGGTCCCCTGAATAGAGAAAATAAGCTTTTACTCAAAATCGGCCAAAAAAGGGGTTTTCGCGAAATGGTCTGTCTGTGAACAAAATATCTCAAGAACGAAATTAGCTAGGAGGTTGAAATTTTATATTTAAGTTCAGTCACCTCCCTGGGACGTGACACGAAGCTTTTGAACAAAATCGACCAGAGAACTAGTACTTTACTGATGCACTTTTTCAGTTTTTTTTTTTTTTCGATTTTCTCTAAATTTGCTCCAACGATTTTTTTTTTTAATTCAAAAATCAATTATTTTTTAGATTCTCTATTAAATGTATATTTTCATTTTGTCAATGAAATCTTCTGAAGACCACTTTACTCCTGTACTCCATAGAAAAGATTGGAGAAATGGTTGCAATGGTAGGAAAATATAAATTTTTTCCCATGTTTATAAATTTGACATCTTAAATTCTATTATACTAGCAGCGTCGCCCGCCTTCGGCGGGCTTAGCGCCTAGCCGGGGGGCTTCGCCCCCCTGGGCCCGCCTCCAGCTGGCTTGGGCCCGCCTGCGGCGGACCCTCGCCTTTTCTTAATTATGAGAACCCGTGGCGCCCGCCTTTGCATCTAGACAGGGGGCTTCGCCCCTGGACCCCCCGCCAGCTGACTCGGGCCCACCTGCGGCGGACCCTCGCCTTTGCTTCTTACTAATGAAAAGAAAAGAATTACTACCTATTCCAATCCAGAGCCTGCTTGAGGATTTGTTTACATTCATGGAATACACAAATGAAAAGAATACTTAAATATTTCTCTATACATTTCCTATGGGAGAAATCGTAACTTTAAAAATTAATAACTCAAAAAGTTATGGGAATTTCGGGATGAAAATAATTTTCCTGTAATCCCGAGAAGGTCCTCTTTATGCATAAAAAATTTCATTTCAAGATTCCAACGGGAAGTTGCCTAAATAGAGAGTGACAGACAGACGGACATTAGTGAATTATATATATATAAGATTGGCGGAAACTAAATATATGTCGACACAAAAAATCTTGTGTGAAAAGCACAGAACAAAACTTTCGATTACCGAAGGTAAGAAAAAGTTGTGTGCTGTGCGACAGTCACACCAGATTTTTTTTATAAAAAACATTCACACTTTTTTCTCACATTCACACACACATCCAGTCTTTTTGGCAACTTAGGCCATATAAGACTGACGATAACCGTTATTTCATGAAAATATCTATTGGGGGTCCAGGCATTTCTATTTAAGTCATTTGGTATCCAAATGGCTTAAATAAAATCATCGGACTGCCTGGGGTCCGAACCCGCGACGTTCGGTATACGAGGTTAACACGCTACCGCTACACCAAGACCCGAGGGCATGTAAAATTTATAAACATTGGAAAATATTTATATTTTGTTACCATGTCAGCCATTTCTCCTATCTTTCCTATGAAGTACAAGAGTAAAGTGTGCTTCAAACAATTTTGAGGGCAAAACGAGAATATACATTTGAAAGAGCATCTAAAAAATAATTGATTTTTGAATTTTAATCAAAATCGTTAGAGCGAATTTTGAGAAAATTGAAAAAAAAAAAAAACTAAAAAAGTACATCAGTAAAGTACTAGTACTCTTTGGACGATTTTGATTAAAAGCTTATTTTTCCAGTCCCGGGAGGTATTTAACTTAAATATAAAATTTCAACCTCTTAGCTCAATTCCTTCATGCTTAAAATTGAACATAGACACACCATGTCGCGAAAATCACTTTTTTTGGATTCAGGGGACCTCAAAACGTGAATATCCATCCAATTCTCGACATTGAATTTTTGACATGAATCCAATACTTTCTCTCTCTATATATTAACATATATATAGAGGTAAGAGAAAGTAAAAATCTGGTGTGACTGGCGCACAGCACACAACTTTCTCTTACCTTCGGTAATCGAAAGTTGTGTACTGTGCTTGTCACACCAGATTTTTTGTGTCGACATGTATTTAGTTCCCGGCAGTAGGGAATATTTGAATTCAGATGTAAAATTTATAAGTATGGGAAAATATTTATATTTTGTTACCATGGCAACCATTTCTCCTATCTTTCCTATGAAGCACAAGAGTAAAGTGTGCTTCAAACAATTTTGTGGGCAAAACGAGAATATACATTTGAAAGAGCATCTAAAAAATAATTGATTTTTGAATTTTAATCAAAATCGAGCGAATTTTGAGAAAATCGAAAAAAACTGAAAAAGTACATCAGTAAAGTACTAGTACTCTTTGGCCGATTTTGATTAAAAGCTTATTTTTTCCGGTCCCGGGGGTGTTTAACTTAAATATAAAATTTCAGCCTCATAGCTCAATTCCTTCATGCTTAAAATTTGACACACACCCACCCACCCACCCACCCACCCACCCACACACAGACAGACCATGTCGCGAAAACCACTTTTTTGGATTCAGGGGACCTCAAAACGTGAAGATCCATCAAAATCTCGACATCGAATTTTTGACATGAATCCAATACTTTCTCTCTATATATATATTACATATATACATAGGTAAGAGAAAGTAAAAATTAAGGATCTTCTTTGTAGAAGCCGACACCCTAGCCCGCTACACCAGCGAGCCCCAATTTATAACCTACTGAGCTCTTGAGCTTATATATTAAATAATTTTACTTTTTTTTTAAATAATTAGGCTAATTCTTAGATTATAATCAGGATAATAAAGAAAAATCCTAGGAAGAGAGAACGATAATATGTACAGTGAGCGCCACAATTAAGTCCCCACCAGATAGTTAGATGCTTAAGTATATGGTATAGTATATGGTGTAAAGTGAAATAATTTTAATGACCGAAAATGTAAAACGTAAAATCTGGTAGAGATGATTTTATTTTACCTATTAAAATTTAAAATTATTTCACCATTTACCATATACTTAAGGCTATAAGGTGGGGACTTAATTGTGGCGCTCACTGTACCAAGGAGCATATTTTTCAAAATTGCTTACCCTCAATGAGGCAAAGGGATCCAAGAAGGACGACGACGAAAAATAAAGCGCGAAACATTTTCCATTCAAGTGAATTGTTTTCCAAATTTCCGCTTCCCTTTATATACCACAAAATTCCGTGCCCTCGCTGTTATCAATAATGCATATTTTTAAAATTTTTTTATTATTGCAAAATTAATTGCCTTGAGTGTTGGCTTAATGAGGGTAATAAAAGTTAATGAGTAAATTTAAGTTGGTTTACTCCTTCTTAATAACAAGTGTTATCACATTAATTGTTTGTTACAATCGAGCCACGTGAGCCACACCCCAAACTTATATGAATAGTGT
Organism: Euborellia annulipes; assembly: GCA_023213315.1. NCBI lineage: Eukaryota > Metazoa > Arthropoda > Insecta > Dermaptera > Anisolabididae > Euborellia > Euborellia annulipes. The sequence continues at coordinate 157,069 of JAKCPI010001482.1, forward strand.
AAAATTATAAATCTGGTGTGACCGATTGCACAGTACACAACTTTCTCTTACATTCGGTAATTGAAAGTTGTGTTATGTGCTTGTCACACCAGATATTTTGTTTTGCCATACATTTAGTTCCCGCCGTATATATATATATATATATATATATATATATATATATATATATCATACTTATTAATAAAGCCCCTAAGAAGATGTCCGATGTGTGAAACAACCAATCAGGCCTCAGAGATGCCTCAAGGATAGCGCTGATTGGCGAAATACAGAGAGGGCGGAGTCGGAGAGTCAAATTCAAAATTTTTTTTTAACCAAGAGAGATATCAATTTGGTTTCCTTCCCCTAAAACCTTCCCTTGATAAGAAACTAAATTCGTTGTTACAGGGGTTTTTGAAATTCGGCCCCTAAGTATCCCAAATCGCCAATTTAGAGTAAAAATTTGATTTTACTTTAATTTCTAACCAGAAGAGAGGATCAATTTGGTTTCTTCACTAAATCCTTCCTTAGATAAAAATCTAAAATCGTAGTTTCAGAGTTTTTTGAAATTCGACAACCCCCCCCCGAAATTTTTAATTCTACTATTTCTTCAAATAATAACATGCTTTTTGGATTTAAAACTTCTTGAATGAATATCTATCAAGGGGTTTAAAAGTTTAAAGATTTTTCTGTAATTGCCCCCCACCCCGAAATTTTTATTTATTTATTTTTTTTTTAAAACATTCACACTTTTTTCTCATTCGCACTCACACTCACACACACATTCACACAGTCTTTTCGGCAACTTAGGCCATTTAAGACTTTGACGATAACCGTTGTAATATATATTATCTATTGTGGGTTCAGGCATTTCTATTTAAGCCATCTGGTATCCAAATGGCTTAAATAAAATCATCGGACTGCCTGGGTCCGAACCTCCGACGTTTGGCATAGGAGGTAGGCACGCTACCTACTATGCCAACCCGGGGGCAAATTATTTATTTTTAAAATTGTTGATTTTTTTTTAATAGGTCTCTGTCCGCTTGATTTCATTTGCATGCCCGTTGGCCCGAATCAGTTTATTAAAGGGAAATTTAGACTTGCTACCCGCCCGTAATTTTCTCATGGCCTTCAAAACCCACAGGCCGGGCCGGGCGAATACTCAAATGTTAAACTTGATTCATTGTATTTTCACTTAGGCAAAAATAATATGTGCTTTAAAATTAAGAGAAAAACTACTGATCACGTCCCGAGACGCCGCCCGCCAGGGCAAGTTGAGATGGGCGCGGTGAAGCCGCGCCTTTCTCAACTTGTATATATATATATATACATCTCGTCGAAGGATCGTTTAACAATGCGAGGAGAGAAATTTTATTTATTTATTATTATTATTTCTATTTAGGGAATTTTAACAAATTTTTGAATAACTTTTTTTATTTAAATGAAGCTATGAATAGGTAACTGTAAAAATTTGTGGGCCATAATAACCTTTTGCATTATAAAAAAAACTTATGGGGGGGGGGGGTAGATAATAAGCTTAAATAAAAAAAATTTCTAATCGAGCTCATGGCAAAAGATTATTCAACTCTATTTGAGATGTCTCCTGAGGAAGGAAATGGAAATCCACCTCAGTATTATTCCCATAAAAGTTACTCTTCAGAGTCACCACAACGAGCCAGTTCTGACACTAATTACTGAAAGAGAGAGAGAGATAAAGAAAAGCTTAATGCTATAGCTAATTAAAGCGAGTACTCCCTCGTTTTATGTACATTTTAATTGTATTTTTCCTTTCATTATTCTTATCAGAAATTAAAATATTAAATATCCATATAAAATTTATCTTTATTTTTCTATTATAAAAAAAAGAAACTACGCAATTCATTCGAAAATTATTAGGTAATCCACTGGAAAATTAAATTGGCGATTAGAATTATTAATAAAGAGTTAATTTAATACAATTACTACAATGCCGGCCTGAGGCAAATTTTAGTATGCAGAGAGATTCAATTTTGACGCCCCACTTGTTATTATAATATTAATAA
>JAKCPI010001483.1:0-10915 GCA_023213315.1 Euborellia annulipes
AGTGTAAATAGTAATCTAATATTATTCTTGAATTTTAACTCTTTATTTATAATTTAAAAAAGACCCCTGCCTACCTGGAAAAAACCCAAAAAGGAAGCATTTGTAAACAAAAGAATTTACAGCTAGAGTGACACAGGCAGCTTTGGTCAGGTTAGTCTACTCTAAACTTTAGGCCTGATAGGATCGTGAATTTTTTTTTAGAATTTAAATTTGTTTTAAAATTGAGGGGTGCAAACCACTTTTTAAATATCTCTTTTGCCCCCCCCCTGAAAGACGCTATTCATCATTTATGTAAGTATATTTATTACATATAAAATAAATAAGAAATAAGCTTAAATGATTAAATATTTTTTTAGATTTTTAGGTCCAGTGCTATGTATTGGTTTCATAAAGAATATAACATGGTGATTTATTAACTGCATGTTTTAAAAATAAATTAGCATGATAAATTATGTGATTTCTCATTTTTTGTAAAAAGTGGACTTACACCACTTTCAAAATAAAATGGTCCATATACTGTATATGTATTTTATATCTTTTGTTTGTGTTGGAAAATATTTTAAATAAAAATTTTATTTTTTGCAAATACTTTTTTTTAACTCAAAATACCATACCTTGCCCTTAGCTAGTTTTGTTAGCTAATTCCAAGTTATTTTAAGCTAACAAAACAACCTTGCCCTTAGCTAGTTTTGTTAGCTAATTTTAAGCTTATTTGCAGCCAATTCCAAGCTTATTTTAAGCTAACAAAACAACCTTGCCCTTAGCTAGTTTTGTTAGCTAATTTTTAAGCTTATTTTTAGCTAATTCCAAGTTTATTTTAAGCTAACAAAACAACCTTGCCCTTAGCTAGTTTTGTTAGCTAATTTTAAGCTTATTTTAAGCTAATTTCAAGCTTATTTAAGCCACAAAACAACCTTATTTTTAGCTAGTTTTTTTAGCTAATTTTAAGCTAATTCGGTAAGCTTGCTGCTAGCTTAGGAAAGGCAAAATAAGCTTAAACTAAGTTAATTTTGTTAGCTAATTTTAAGCTTAAACTTAGAAAATTAGCTTAATATTAGCTAGTTTTAAGGTTGAATTTCTACCTGGGTTTGCATCTCCGATGTTTTTGGCTGAGATTATATTTACTTACAATTGTTAGTCTATATGCGGTTTCCACTTAAAGTATCTTGTTTTTTTTTTTTGTTTTTTTTTAAACATTCACACTTTTTTTTCTCATTCACACAGTCTTTCCGGCAACTTAGACCATAGAAGACTTGACAATAACCGTTATTTCATGAAAATATCTATTGGGGGTCCAAATTAGGTATCCAAATGGCTTAAATAAAATCATCGGACTGTCTGGGGTCCGAACCGCGACGTTTGGTATACGAGGTTAGCACGCTAACCTCTACACCAAGCCCCGAGGGCAAATATCGTGTTATATATCCCTACAGGCAATCGGACCACCATAAACATGGGAAAATATTTATATTTTGTTACCAAGGCAACCAGCTCTCCTATCCTTCCTGGGAGAGGCGAGCGTGGCTTATCGGATAAGCTGAGGCTTAGTAATACGAGGTAAAATGTCACTCGAATTCGAACCCAACTTGCCGAAAAAATTCAACCAAAGTCGAACGTCTCTGCTGGAGCAAAGGGAGTACACATCCCTCCAATTCCAGGCACTTAGGGCCTGAGGGATGGACATAGGAATTCAGGGGTAAAACATCACCCGAATTCGAACCATTCTTAGATCGGGGAGCACAACAGATCTGATCTAGAAGGTCGCAGTGCAAAGAGAAGCCCCAGAACAACTAATCATCAATCATCAATCATCCTTCCTGGGACGTACCGGAGTAAAGTTTTTCAAACAATTTTGAGAGCAAAATGAGAATATACATTCTAAAGAGCATCTAAAAAATAATTGATTTTTGAATTTTAATCAAAATCGTTGAAGCGAATTTCGAGAAAATCAAAAAAAAAAACTGAAAAAGTACATTATTAGTAAAGTACTAGTACTCTTAGGCCGATTTTGTTCAAAAGCTTCCTGTCACGTGCCAGGGAGGTACCTAACTTAAACCTGAATTTCATCCTCCTAGCTTATTTCGTTCTTGAGATATTTTGTTCACAGATAGACATACCATGTTGAGAAAACCATTTTTTTTGGATTCAGGTGACCTCAAATCGTCCATCAAAATCTCGACATCGAATTTTTGACATGAATCCAATACTTTCTCTCTCTATATATTATTAACATATATATAGAGGTAAGAGAAAGTAAATTGATGCGGCCTTAAAACATCAGATCAGTTCAATTTTAGTTACTTTTCTAACTTTATTAAAAAATTTGTATGATTAGAAATATTTATTTATTTATCAATTCCCGTTGAATCAAGGAAATAGCAAATATATTGATCTAAATGCAAATGATTCCTCGTCTCTTCTTTAAAGCTTGTTAAATACACATAGGCCTATCTATCCCTTTGCCGACATTTTCGTTTACTCCTGTTGCTGTCTAATCCCAAGTCACGCCGTGAAATCCGCCATTAATCTCAGTCCCCCCTCCCCCTCCCCCTTCTCTCTCCTCCTCCTCTATGCATTAACACGTTACTTTAATTTCCTTTTGCTTTTTCATCCCTTACTTTTTTTTTTTTTTTATTCTATTCGTAGTTTATCTTCTTCACAATTATTACTTTTGCTCTTTACCGTTCAGAGGGCAAAGTAATTAACTCCGGATTTCGATTTAATTTCATTTACCTGAGATGTAAAGGCGACTTTTAAACCTAGAAGTTGATTTCCTATCTCTTACGTATCCAGCTAATTTTTTATTTAATTTCACACTGTCCCTTCTAGAAGGGTTTTGGGTAAATGGCTACTCGCATTAAGAGGGAAACAGCCTTAAGGTGCGCGTCTCTAGAAACCCAAGCTGGTCACTCTAGGCGGCAAGAGATGGCGTTAGTTCTGCCCATAGGGAAACAAGCGATTGATTCCATTTCATTTCCAGCAAAGTTCAGCGCTAGTTCAAACTTGTCAAAAAGATATCGTAACTCAAAGTGTTTTCTAAAAGCTAAAACTTTTCAAAATAATAATAAACAAGTGTTATGGTTAGAGACCGGATTTTTATGCAGCAAAAACCGCTAAATATGCCATATAATATGCAGTAAAAGTGTTAAAATATGCAGCCAAATATGCAATATATTTATGGCAAAAATATTGAGTAAATGGCTTCCAATTAAAGGTAAATCATGATTTCTACTGATGTAAAACTAATGGTGTTTTATTTTTGGAATGAAATGATTAAAAAAAAAAAAAAATTGGTCTCGCAATAAAAACTAAATTTAATTAAAAAAACAACAAAAAAAACAGTAATATCAGTACAGTCAAATGTGTTAATTTATTTAACAAAATAGTTTTCTATAAAATATATACTAAATATTATTTAACAAAATAAACACTTTATAAAAAAAAAAACGTAATATTTCTGAGAAACTAACTTTTAATTTGTAACTGAACGTATAATTAAAATTAACAATGAGGAGAGTAAGGGAGCCGGAAGCAATTAAAGAAAAATTATTTCTCTTTTTCGCTTTATTTAATACAATTGTCGACGTTTCGGTCGATTTTTCCGGGCTTCATCAAGACAAATGTTATTGACTCGAGCTTAGAGGGGCTCTTGGCAAACATAACATTTGCCCTAATGCTGATCGCACCAACAGTTATGTCAGGAGTTGCCAAGAGCCCCTCTAATCTCGAGTCAACAACAATTGTCCTGATGAAGGCCGGAAAAATTGGCCGAAACGTCGACAATTGTATTAAATAAAGCGAAAAAAGAGAATAATTTTTCTTTAATTGCTTTCGGCTTTCATGAGGAGTTCAAGATCATTGCTTTTAATTTGCATTGTAATTTACAACTAAAAGCATTTCAAAATTAACTTCTTTAAAATTATAGCGTTTATCGCTTAATAAAGTTTTATATTTTGAAAATGATCGTTCCACATCAACAGATGTGATAGGGGCATATTTAAATGAACTTAGTGCAATAGGTTCGATTTCCTCCATCACATCAACGACGTGTTGATCAACTTGCGACTTCCGATAGCTCGAAATTTTTTTTTTCCGCATGGATTGCAAAAAACAACATTACCTTCAGTCGTAAATATTTTATCCTTTTCATAGGGAGCAATCCATTGCGAAATTTTTGAAGCAAACGAGGACCCCTGTTTTGGCATTTTTTTCTTTAATTAATTTGACTTCGAACTATGAACACAACTGACTTGATATTCATCCAACGAAAATTCTAGAAAAACTAAATTTATTTCTTAAAAGAGGATATAAAGAATAAAAAATATATAGTTATTTATTTTTTACAATGTAATAAAAGGATTTAAATTTTTTTTTTCGTTTAATTTTTTTTTTTTTGTTTTTAGAAAAAAAAAATTAAAAAATTAAAATAAAATGGAACTTTTACTGAAAAAAAATTTAAAATATCCAAAAAGCTTTAAATATGCAACTTTATGCAATATTGGCCAAATATGCAAAAATATGCAATATAGAATTTGAACCCTAGCTCCAAGGGGGCATGATTCGGATAGAAAATTGGTTTTCAGTGACGTATCTATTAGCAAATAGAATATGCAATTGCATAGGAATCCGGTCACTAGTTATGGTGCTTATGGTATAGGTGCTATGGGAAGCTAACTAACAAGTCTATATCTCAACACAAAAAAATCTGGTGTGACTGACGCACGTTCTCTTACCTTCATTAATTGAAAGTTGTGGACCGTGCACCAGTCACACCAGATTATATTATAATAGGCTTCTATACAAATAGACCGTTGCATTGAAATCCTGTTTGATTGCTCAGGGGCCCACATCTTGTGGGTAGGTAGGTGGATGGCGACTACGAGCTGCCCGAGCTGGGACAGGCAGTCCTTCAGTTCTTTAAATGTCTGTCTCTTCCTTACTCTTTTCAACAGGCGTCAGACTGTGCGACGGGCCGGTCTGTCCTATTTCTTCCTCTCGTAAAGGGTTGGAGGAAAAGAGTGAGGTCCGCCGACCCCGCATCGCGGGAATAAAGCGAGAAGAGAAAAAGAAGATTGAAATTCACTGCGTTATTTCTAAATATGTAAACTGATTCCAATATCAACCTTTTGAAATCATTGCTCCGGGATCAAAACGTCAGCGTGAGTGCTGAGTATAATAAAAAAGAAAAAACCATAGCTGCATTTCTCTTCATTACATATTACCATTATAATTAAACACACAAGGGGGCTCGCTGGTGTAGTGAGCCAGGGTGTTGACTTCTACAAAGAAGATCCCTGTTCAAACCCTGGACGTGCGGGATTTTCCTTTAAATAAAAATATTTATTTAATGTAAACAAATCCTCAAGCAGGCACTGGATTGGAATATTGGATCTCACCACAGGCAACTCTACGAGGAGAGGGAGCTGCTGTGGCATCCCGTCCCGTGGAAGGGACGTAAAGAATTCTTGGAAAGGAGTCGGTGCTGAGGGAGTTCCTCGTCAAACTACGAGGGATGTCCCTATGCATAGAAGAGGTTGGATAAAAGGAACCGGGTGGAACCAGTAATAAGGATTATTAGTTCACTAGCTAGAAACGAACGAAGGGGAGGAGTTAGAGATATGAAATAATGTAACTTCACGGGGTGCCAGTAAATGGCTACGGCCAGATGCCGGTTGGGTTTGAGGTGTGTGTCTTCGTGCACTTAAGCACCTCGGGTAAATTAAACTATATAGGAATTTCAAATAATAATAATAATAATTATTATTATTATTATTAAACACACAGCTATAAACTACCTTGACAAAAGAAAGATCCTAAATTCCACAGAAGGGGGTCTAGGGGGGTCAGAAATCAAAAATCTAAAAATAAACAATCTTTGTACATGTTAAGTTTAATTCCCAAATGGGGGAAAGCATCGTAGTCATCGCTCTTCAATGCAACTCCTCTTCTTCTCCGAGATGGTACAAGTAGATGCCTAAGGGGGAAGGGGTGGCGGGGGGGGGGGGGGCTAATGGAAAGCTTTTTCCTATCGACATGAGAAACAAATCAGTCGACTTGAAAATCATCATTGAGTGAGAAGAAACAATCCCCTACACACTCCCCCTTCAAATGTCACCTGACAAGAAGAAGCTATTAGATTTAATATGAACTTGAAGAAATGTCAAGACATTTCGAAATGGGAAAGAAGGAATGAAATTTTAATCTTAAAAAAAAAATCAATTTCGTTGTCGAACACCTTTACACTTTTATTCAGGCAGACGTTTCGGTAACCATAACGGTTGCCATCTTCAGTGCCAATGAAAGCTACAATTAAAATTTTTTATGATGAGCGTTTAACATTTCTGCATTGAAAATTATATATTATACATTGTAATTAACTTACTTTTTCAAGGTGTCCCTGTCATACATAATAATCTTATATAGTATAGGAAGCATCAGCCTGGAGCGCTCGGCAAGTAATGAAATAATTTTTGGTTTCGAATTAGAATATTCTACTAGTTGGGCCTCGCTCCGGCAGATGCCGTCCCATTCACAAAAGAGATTTTTTCAAAATAATAAATTAATGCATTTTTTTAGAAATATTTTAACATGTGATTGACATATAAAAAAAAGGTTATTTTTATAAATAAAATATAAACATTAGACTTTTTATTTTTATTAATTTACTTTTTATATATCTTCAATTTTTTCATGCCAGGGTGTGTAAATAACTCGCAGTTACCCCAAGAATGTTAGATAATGCATGTTTAGGCCTTTGGTGTCTATTTGATGGTTAATGGCTCTTTCCTTATTTAGATATATAAAGCACTTTTCCAAAAATTCTCTTTTTTGCCTATTTTCTTCCCTTATAAGAATTTTCACGTTGTCAAAGTCGAATTCATGAAGAGTGTTAGTCGAGTGTTGCGATAGTGCGGTGTTTACCATGCCTTTTCTGACGGATCTTTTGTGTTCCTCGACTCTTGTTTTTAATTCTCTTTTCGTTTGCCCCACGTAACATCCATTGCAATCTTTGCATGTTATATTATAGACAATATTTTTTTGGCTTAGGTAGGGAGTTCTATCCTTGTTGTTGTATAGGCCCATTAGGGTGTTGTTGGGCCTCATGACTACGTGGATTTGATGTTTCATTAGGGACTTTTTTATGATTTCTGTGATGCCTTCTATATAAGGAAATGAGACGAATGTTTTTGGCGGTTCATTACTGGGGCCATTAATGTGGGTTTGTGGTCTAGAGTATAGAATTTTCGACTGTTTTATGATTTTTTTCGTGAAGTGTGCTGGGTATCCATTTTTTTCCCCCATTGATATTACATTTCTTGAGTTGTTTTGTATGTATTCGTCATCTGATAGCTTCAGAATCCTGTCGGCAAAATATTTTATAGTGTTTATTTTATATGTCATGGGAACCTTAGAGTGGTAGTTTATTATCCTTTCACTGGTGTTTGGCTTTTTGAATATATCAAATTTTAGAGTACCATTATCATGTCTGTTTATTTCAAGATCCAGGAAGGAAATTTTTTTTATTTTTTCTTTTTCCATTGTGAATTGGATGTTTGGATGGAACGTGTTTAATTCGGCCAGAAGTTGCGGAAGTTCAGGTTCATTAAAGGCTGTTAAACTGTCATCCACGTACAAAAAGAAGAATGGGAGGTTCTTTGGTTCTATTATCTGATGGTAGAGTTTTTTGAGGACGATGGCCGAAGCAACGTTAGAAATGCTTGAGCCCATCGGTAATCCCGTCTTTTGACGATAGTAGTTATTATTAAACACTATGTAATTATGTTTAGTGCAGAGTTCTATGGCTTCCTTGAATAAAGGTTTTGGTAATTTTGTATGTGGGGCTATGGAATCCCAGTATTCCTCTATTGTCTCAGTTAGTAGATCTAAGGGAACGGAGCTGAAGAGCGATTTTATATCAAAAGATACTAGAAGGGAATCATCAGGTAGAGTAATATCTTTTAAGTAGTTTTTCACTTGAGAGGAGTTTTTTATCATGAAGTTTTCATCTTTTATTATTTGATTTAATGTTGAAGCTATGTATTTCGATAATTTTTCATTGGGGGCCTGTGTGGTTGATACTACTGGTCGAAGGTCTAGGTTTGGTTTGTGTAATTTTATAAGGCCATATATTTTTGGTGTTGTTGTATTTTCAGGTTTTAGTTCATTGTATAGTTTTTGATCTATATAGTCATGGTATCTGCATCTGTTTAAGAATTCGATTATTTTCTTCTCTACGTTTTTATTTGGGTTTTGGCCCACTTGTTCATAATTGGTGCCATCGTTGATAATAAGATACATTTTCCTATCGTAATCGGCTCTTTCCATTATGACTGATTTTTTCGATTTGTCCGACTGCAGGAATGTCAGATGAGGATTTTGCTTTTTAAAACCGTATGTGAGCCTTATATCATTATAAATGCTTTTGAGATGGAAATTTTCATAATTATTAATATTATGTTTATTCTTCAATATTAAATTGAATGTTTTTATTCTAATTTTATTTTTAGCCAGCTCAGTCATGGGATTATCTGAAAATAGCCTATTAATATAAAACGACCTTTCGAGAGAGGCCAAGGGCTAAAAATAAAATTAGAATAAAAACATTCAATTGTAATGTTGAAGAATTAAACATAGTATTAATGAGTTATGAAAATTTCCATCTCAAAAGCATTTATAATGATATAAGGCTCACATACGGGTTTAAAAAGCAAAATCCTCATCTGACATTCCTGCAGTCGGACAACCGAAAAAATCAGTCATAATGGAAAGAGCTGATTACGATAGGAAAATGTATCTTATTATCAACGATGGCACTATGAACAAGTGGGCCAAAACCCAAATAAAAACGTAGAGAAGAAAATAATCGAATTCTTAAACAGATGCAGATACCATGACTATATAGATCAAAAACTGATACAATGAACTAAAACCTGAAAATACAACAACACCAAAAATATATGGCCTTATAAAATTACACAAACCAAACCTAGACCTTCGACCAGTAGTATCAACCACACAGGCTCCCAATGAAAAATTATCGAAATATATAGCTTCAACATTAAATCAAATAATAAAAGATGAAAACTTCATGATAAAAAACTCCTCTCAAGTGAAAAACTTCTTAAAAGATATTATTCTACCTGATGATTCCCTTCTAGTATCTTTTGATATAAAATCGCTCTTCAGCTCCGTTCCCTTAGGATCTACTAACTGAGACAATAGAGGAATACTGGGATTCCATAGCCCCACACAAAATTATCAAAACCTTTATTCAAGGAAGCCATAGAACTCTGCACTAAACATAATTACATAGTGTTTAATAATAACTACTACATCGTCAAAAGACGGGATTACCGATGGGCTCAAGCATTTCTAACGTTGCTTCGGCCATCGTCCTCAAAAAACTCTACCATCAGATAATAGAACCAAAAGAACCTCCCATTCTTCTTTTTGTACGTGGATGACAGTTTAACAGCCTTTAATGAACCTGAACTTCCGCAACTTCTGGCCGAATTAAACATTCCATCCAAACATCCAATTCACAATGGAAAGAAAAGAATAAAAAAATTCCTTCCTAGATCTTGAAATAAACAGACACGATAATGGTACTCTAAAATTTGATATATTCAAAAAGCCAAACACCAGCGAAAGGATAATAAACTACCACTCTAAGGTTCCCATGACATATAAAATAAACACTATAAAATATTTTGCCGACAGGATTCTGAAGCTATCAGATGACGAATACATACAAAACAACTCAGAGAAATGTAATATCAATGGGTGAAAAGATGGATACCCAGCACACTTCACAAGAAAAATCATAAAACTAGTCGAAAATTCTATACTCTAGACCACAAACCCACATTAATGCCCCCAGTAATGAACCGCCAAAAACATTCGTCTCATTTCCATCTAGGAGGCATCACAGAAATTATAAAAAAGTCCCTAATGAAACATCAGATCCACGTAGTCATGAGGCCCAACAACACCCTAATGGAGCCTATACAACAACAAGGATAGAACTCCCTACCTAAGCCAAAAAATATTGTCTATAATATAACATGCAAAAGATTGCAATGGATGTTACGTGGGGCAAACGAAAAGAGAATTAAAAACAAGAGTCGAGGAACACAAAAGATCCGTCAGAAAAGGCATGGTAAACACCGCACTATCGCAACACTCGACTAACACTCTACATGAATTCGACTTTGACAACGTGAAAATTCTTATAAGGGAAGAAAATAAGGCAAAAAAAGAATTTTTGGAAAAGTGCTTTATATATCTAAATAAGGAAAGAGCCATTAACCATCAAATAGACACCAAAGGCCTAAACATGCATTATCTAACATTCTTGGGGATAACTGCGAGTTATTTACACACCCTGGCATGAAAAATTGAAGATATATAAATAGTAAATTAATAAAAATAAAAAAGTCTAATGTTTATATTTTATTTATAAAAATAACCTTTTTTTATATGTCAATCACATGTTAAGATATTTCTAAAAAAATGCATTAATTTATTATTTTGAAAAAATCTCTTTTGTGAATGGGACGGCATCTGCCGGAGCGAGGCCCAACTAGTAGAATATTCTAATTCGGAACCAAAATTATTTCATTACTTGCCGAGCGCTCCAGGCTGATGCTTCCTATACTATATATGATTATTATGTATGACAGGGACACCTTGAAAAAGTAAGTTAATTACAATGTATAATATATAATTTTCAATGCAGAAATGTTAAACGCTTCATCATAAAAAATTTTAATTGTAGCTTCCATTAGGCACTGAAGATGGCAACCGTTATGGTTACCGAAACGTCTGCCTGAATAAAAGTGTAAAGGTGTTCGACAACGCTGGTTTTATTCTTCCCAACTCCAATCTCCACCATACCCAGCATACAACTTAATTT